>CAEFZX010014642.1:0-121702 GCA_903066825.1 Alfaro cultratus | reverse complement strand
ACCAATCCACTACTGCGTCCATCTGGACCATCCAGGGTTGCACAGCAGTCATCAGTGAACAAGTCTGTTTGAAAATTACTCTTCATGTCCGGCTGGGCTCACTGTGACCATTTCTGCTTGTGAGCTCTGGTTAGGGGCCGAATATTAGGTTCATGCACCGCAAGCCTCTGGAGGATCCTCCTCCTTGAGGTTTCAGAGGCACCAGCAGCTTCAAATAATGGTTTGCTGCATTTTAACAGCTGCTCTCTTAATCTGATGAATTTGTCTAACACAAACCTTCCTCATTATGCCTTTATCTGTACAAACCCATCTTTGTTCTGAATCAGCCACAAATCACTTCACAGTACGATGATAACGCTTCAGTTTTGGTTAAATATCTAATGTTTTCATATCTTGTCATGCGGCACTAAACTATCTGATGATTTTTGTCAGCAGAGATCCTTTCTCTTTCCCATATTGCTTGAAACCTGTGGCCTGCTTAATAATGTGGAACATCCTTCTTAAGTAGATTTCCTTTAATTAAGCTCACCAGACAAACTAATCAACCAGCTCTCTGAAATTAACTATAGTAATTCAAAGAGCCCTGACACACAATATCATCTATAAATTTAATAGCACAACAAAAAATTTAATCTTTATGACACTTAAATCCAATTTGCATAATATTTTGGAACACGGTGTAAGAAGAATCCCTCCTTGACAAACTCGTATGAAACACATTCATTTTTTGGACAAGCAATTTAGCATTCCTTAATTAGAATATTTTAATACAGGTCATACAATGTCATATCTTCTTTGCCTTAATGTTGGCTAATGAGGAAGAAATATCTCACCAAAAGTCTAAGGCTATGCTGTGGGCGTCACTAACTTCACCATTATAATGGCGTTGGTTTGTCTGATGTACGTTCGAATGGAGTTACACTTCTGCATTAGTGACGTAAACTTGCTATGGTGTCAGGTCAGTTGTTCAGAATAAAAATTATATTTTTCTTATTTACTTTTCTCATTGCCTCTTCAGCTGCCCATTACAAGCTCTCAGTCCTGAAGGCAGCTGGTGAACACAGCTGACGAAGATGTAAATTTTAGCAGCCAGGATAAACTTTGGTTTCACTTATTAAACAGAGGAAAGTCTAAAAAGACATCTGGTTTAAGCAATGTTAACGAGTACCATAATGACAGAGCATTTCTGTCATGGCTGGGCCTCAGAAAGCCCAGATCTAATTTAACCTGTGGTACAAATTTCACTAAGAACAGGCGGTTTATTGGATTAAAAGTTAATTGTTCATGTAGACTTTCTGAAATGCTTTTAGAGATCCAACAGTGCCTTGTCCTACTTAGACTACACTGAAAAACAAAAAGTAAGTATGCCCTTGTATAAATTGCCTAACAGAGTATGTATACCCTTAAACTTGTTCTCCTTTTTGTGATTTTACAGGACACATGGCCAGGCTGTGATCTAAACCATTGCATTGTATCTCCTACTGCATGTCCAGGGTTGCTGTCCTGTTTTCAGTTGTACCTCCACCCTTGACTCAATTTCTTTGCAACTTCTAAGATGCTTTGTAATTGAAATGCAATGTATCTAGATCTATCGATCATGACATTAACTCTAAGCTTCACTTTAGAGCTCAGCTAATTGCTCAGTTGAAAAAACTGTGACTTTAGCTGCAGATTTCTGAGGCTCTTAGGGAATTACCACATGCCTTTTCTTTTTAATTATCACTCTTCTTGCTTTGCCTGTCAGTTTAATTGTGTGAGCCACGATGAGGTAGGTTTGACTCTTTGCTATACTATTTCCATTTTCAGATAATGAATTTACTGTCTGTTGTGCTCTTTGGCCTTTCATGATGCTGTTTGTTCACAAATGTTCTCTAGCAACACTCTGAGGCCTTCACAGAACCGCTGCATGACTAAAATGAGATTACAGGTGAGAAAAGACTCAAAGGCATTTGGACTTTTATTTTGGGGTTTCGGAGTAAATGGTGCTTACAGTAAATGCAGGCCACACATTTCAGATTTGTATTAGTAAGAAGTTTAGAAAGTCATATACTGTGTCTTGTTCTTCATAGTTATGTTACCTTCTTTGGTCTTCCACATAAAATCCCAATAAAAACTTGTAACGTGACTACATGTTAAAGAGAAATTAATACTTTTAAAAAGTACTCTGCTGGTTTCTGTGCATTAAGACAGCAAATTAAACATTTTCCGTGTTGTGTGCCTGTTACAAATGCATGCAATATAGCATACACAGTTACACTGAGTGCATTTAACCATTTCTGTGATCCATCTGTGTGAGAGAAACCAATAAACAGCTTTTCATGATCAACACTGCTAATTATCCAACTATAGTTTATTTTCCTCCGAATTATAAAGTCTTCAAGTCAGGGGAACCTAAATGGCTGCAGTTCAAAGGCTTCCTCCACCACTCATACTTATAAAATAGTGAGTATGTGCTGGCAGCTCTAGCTACTACTTAGTGAGGACAGTTTCTTCAAACACACCAGGGATGTGGTTTTTGCCTATAAAAAGACCAAAGCCTTACTGAGACTTTCAAGGCTTTAAATGGAGCAGTAATTCATGTTCGCCAACAGAGAGTGCTGTGGGATAACCTTACAGTTACCTGGAGGTTCTCCTCTGCTTACAATTAGGAATAATCCTCCCAAGGTTTAGGAGCGTTATTGTCTATTCTATTGAAATTCTTGGTAACTAACATAACATGGAACATATGCAGTGAAAAATGATATGTTAAAAACTTAACAGCTTGCAGAGGGGCCCCAGGACTTGCGACTCAGGTCAAATTAGGAGTCTAGAGAAAAATGCTGAAGCTCTTTTCTTCCCCAATGTGTCTCCACTCACGTGCATGTGTGTGAGTGGGGTTTCTTTTTCTTTCTTCTTTCTCTTTTTTCCAGACATGATTCACACCTGGAGTTTTGCTGTGACCAGAGGAGTTTTTTTGTTTTTTTTAATGTGTCCCATTCTGCGGTCTGTTTCTGTGTGCAACCAAATACCTCTACTCTACTGCTTCTATTGTCTTATTTCAGATTGAAGAGGGTAAAATCTGGCAGGTGTTCCTCCCCTCAGGCTACAGGCTTCAGAGTTCGAGGAAAATAGAGAGCACAAGCTGAAATGAAATGAAAGGGAACATGCAAACAAGTGTACACACACACAAATACAAAAAATAAATATATTGCAAGCATAGGTTGACATGCATGTTTAAGTGTGTCACAAGATCACACAACCAGTGCTGTTACACGCAGTGTAAACATGTCTGAGGGTGTGTATTAAATACTCATTACAGAGGACTGGGCAAGCTCTGGGAGAGAAAACAAACAAACCCCACAGGGTGGCTGAGAGGGTTGGTGAAGGCTCGAGGGAGGCCTCTCCCAGAGTAATTCAAGTTCAATAACTGACCCTTAACCTCACTCTAACTCAGGTTACACTTCTGGTGAGACAGATTATAGGCACAGTTTCCTCGCAGCTGTGGATACTATACCTCTACAGAAGCTTTACGCACACAACGCAGACACAGTACCAATAACAAAAAAGGTCAGTTGGTAATGTCAACAATCAAGAGAGTATTCTTGAATATCAAATGGCAACATGGATGACAGGTTTCCAGTCTGCACACATGTTGGTATGATGCAAAGAAACTGGGACCACACAGAGGCCTTTCACAGCCAGGAAGCAGTAGACATCATTCACCTGCAGAGCTGCAGCTGGGCCAGTTTCACTCTGTCAGAAAGGACTCATTACATGAATGTCAAAATTATCAGAGAAGGAAAACACGGCCTCCTCGAACTACTGATAAACACAAGGGATGCCATCCGAGGCCTACGTAAAACAGCTTTATTCAAAACAAAATTAACTAACACTGGACTGGATTTAAATCTTGGATTTCAAGAAACGGAGGACTGATTAGCTAACTACACTTTTCTGATTTTTACTTTGTAAAGAAAATGTAAAACGCATGTATCGTTTTTATTTCTATTCACATAAAACCCCAACAAAGTTCCTTGAAGTTTGTGTCTGTATTGTGGCAAAATGTGGACAATTTACAGGGTATGAATACTTCAGCAAAACATTATAACTGTGCATACTATTAAGGCAGCTTCCTAGTCACAAAAGTTATCACGAAGAGTCAGGCGTGCCATTTCCAAAGCAACTAATAGGTTTTCCCGTGTTCGAATGAATATTTGCTCAACAGTATATCTCTATTGCATGAATATAGAGTTTGCAACTTCGAGAAGAGGCCAGCAGAAGGGTTGCAGATGCCACGGTTGTGGCTGCAGCCTAAAAATGGTTCACATCCCATGCTGTGTTAGCATAACCACTGTCACGTGTTTGAGGCGGACACAGGGAGGGAAAAAAAGATGGTGCTATTTAAACTTAGCCTTCACAACAGAATAATGGGCAACAAATACTAAATAAGAAGAAAAAATGACTGCAAATCAATTGTCATTCTTTTTATCTGCTTCCCTCCCAGGTAATGCTTTGACTGAGAGACAAAGTCATCCCAGACATCTGTGCCTCGGGCCATTGTGATGCATAACAGCAGATGGGGCTGCAGGCCTGTCACAATGCCTTTATTTTATCTTTTCTTTTTTATTTAACCACTGCCAGCACAGGATGACATAAAAAACTGACTGAAATGTTGGGTTGACAAGTCAGTCAAGTGTGCAGATATTGACAAATTATGATGATCAAACCTTATCCACTATGAAGATGATACATTAATTCAAATCATTCTGAGAAGCTGGTGATATACAACATCAAGAAAAATGTGTTCAAAGTCTCTCATGTCTGCTGATTTCAGTCCCTATATAAATTTTGCATTCATCTACAAGTTATGCAATATCCAACTACAAACAGACAAAAAAGAAACTGGTATACTTGTGTAAAAAAAATGAGACAAGGATTGATTTAACCCTCTCTCTCCTCACTGTGACTTTGTCATTTAAAGAGCTTGTTATGAGCAGATCTGCCAATCAGGATTGCACAGTGCATCTATTGTCCATCGCCTGGTGTGGCACAATTCCAGCAAGGGCATAAAACTCCTGTCTGTTCTGATAGCAATCTGTAGAAGCAACTCAGCACTGGGCAAAAAACAAGAAGCTGGTTTACAGCCAGTTTTTCTTTTTTTTTTTTTTCTCCCCTGAAACAGTTTTAAATAAGGATTAGTTTGGCCTAAGCTGGACATAGGTGTGTGCCTAGGGCCAGGTGCTAAGGATCAGGCTTTGTGCTGCGGTAGAGCTTTTTTTCCCCTTCAAGAGGGGCTAAATCCTTTTAAGAGAGAAAATGTTGATGTTTACATCCTTGCTGTGACCCTATCTTGGCCTTTTCACTCAAGCATTCCTGCCATAGCTGTGACATCTAGCTAAGCTTCAGGACACTGGAGGGTTAGTGAAAACAGCGCTTAATCACAGCCACAGGGCAGCTCCCCCATGATAACAATGAGACCCTTTAACCTCCCTGTGTTTGTGTGTGTTCCCTAATGTAAGTTTGCATGCATTTGTTTCATTGTTGCAGAAAAAGGATTTCCAGAGAGGCACCCTCATCCTTAACACTCAGATTATGTGGTCATTCATTGTGAAAAAAAAGTCACCTTCTGTTTCTCAGACTCAGCATGGAGGTTGGGCAGGAATCCTGTCCAGATAATCACATTTTCAACACATATCCACAGATTTTCTGCAGAAAGGCGTACTTGGTGAAAGGGACCACTTATTTAGTATGCTATTATTTAATAGGCTCTGAATGAAGAGGCACAGTTCCATTTTTAAGACATCATGCAGCTTTGGCTGTTTTAGATTAACCTGTAATGTAAAAGAAATGTCTTATATTAATTTATTTTTAATGATGTCAGAAGAGCTTTGCAGTATCTACGTGTTCTTAGAGGTAAATTCTATTTTTAAAGATTTTATAGCTACACTTTATGTGGCATGATGTGAGGGGAACAGCTTGAGCTTTATCTAAATCTGTGTTGCCAAAAAAGTTGTAAACTTTAGCAAGGAATGGATGGCTGTTGGTGCAAGCTGAGGGAGGACTGTGGCTGCGAAGTGCTGAACTTGAGAAGACAGGTCAACACAGGTCAACCAAGTGCAGCTTAACAAACATGTGCTATCAAAGAGGAAATTTCCTGTCTGATCTGCAAGTTTTTGTTTCACAGTTAGAGTACATTCACTAGAAGATCCCAAGGGACTTGTGCAAATAAGTGTCTAGTCAGACGAACGTTGTTAACTAGTGATCATGTTTGAAAATAAAATAGAAGGTTTTATCAAGTTCAATAATTGTAATAAAAACAAACATCAACACTTGCTGTGTTAGTTTCAAAGCAGTTTGTATATTTCATTCCATATGCACTTTGCATGACTATTATATTTTAATTTCATGCAAAGTTAGATCCAGCAAAATAGCTGCATGCAGCTTTGTCACACAGCAATTAACTACCAGTGAGGTTTTGGCTCGAAATCCATGCAACGTCTCAACTGCTTTGCAGCCATAATTCCTCCATCCTCTTTGACTCCATTACCTGTCAGCCTGCCAGACAAAGGACATATTCTGAGGAGCAACTGTGGTTACCTTGACATGAACATACGAATGTGCGTATACACGTGTGCACTTTCACATGCTTCTCACACTGCATCACAGAATGATTCTTATAGTTACTTTTGTAATTTACTAAGTTACAACATGGTAGGACTGGCAGCACAGCACCATTGTGATGATGTGATAAGAAATTGCTTAGAGGGACATGAAGCGACCTTTCCAATCAGGTGGGGTAATGAGCTTGGGGTAATTGACTGCTAACAGTTAATGAATTAAATACTTTGTGTCTATTTGGCAAATAAAGTAAAAAAAAAAAAATATATATATATATATATATATAAAGTAGGATGTTTTTTTGTCTTAGGAAAGGTTGAAAAAATGGTACAAAATCTCATTTCAAGTGGAAAAACAGCAGTATAAATTTTGAGAGTTGAAACTGCCAGCTATAATAAATATTTTATATTTTCCTCATTAATTTTTCAAATCTCAAACTACACTTGTTTTGCACGGTACGTGTGTCTCGGAAACCCTGGCTAATGTTTTAAAGGCATATGTGTTTGGTAAATCACTGCTACGTCTCAGTGGTTGTGTACAAAAGTTACTCAAACTACAAAAGCATGTGTTCATGCTGTATTAACATGAACAAGAATGGTTTATGAGTGCTTCACTGAAAGGACCTCCCCCACCATATTGTAAAGATTTTTCATCACATGAAAACCAACAGGGGGTGGTATGCATACAGGGCGAGTCGCTTCCATGTGCCATGTCTACCAAATTAGTTGGGCCTCGCATCAAGCAGCATCTGGTTCCAATATGAAGCCAGGCGGAAGGGAGGGTGCCTCACTGTGCAGCGGAAAATACAGCCTACTGTACCTTTAAATAGCTCTCAGGAGGCTAGGGATACAGGCGCTATCGGCCTGTCCCAAGAATCTTTCTATCTGGCTTTACACTTCTTCCTTTTGAAAGAGGACAAATGTACAATTAGGCAGGAATGCCTGCAATGCTGTTTTCCAAGCCTATGTTCGCAAAGCTGGCTTGAGCGAATGAAAGATTGAATAGTAGGAGGCTACATGCCATAAACCTCCTTCACTGTTTCGTGGTGAGATGCACCATCGAAGTCGAGCCAGGCTGGGTTTCTCTAGCTCTGCTGGTCCATGTTTGGGTTAGCCTCTTGTTGTTCTGGTCCTGCAGCAGTTTACCGAGCCAGGTCTCTGTCTGCGCTGATCTGTGGCTCGAGTCTGTGAAGATCCTTCCTCCTCCTCCTCGTCTTTCCCTGGACAAGAGGTACTTTAGAGCTTACCCATAATTCAAAGGTTTCCATCTCAACCATAATTCACACTGCACTCTACCCTAACTAAAGGGGCTGTCTGTGACTATGGTGATTGCATGTTTGTCAAGCGAATTGTCAGTGCAGCAGTCTCTGTAGGAGGAGGAGGTAGGATCAAAAGCTTTGCGATACACTATAAGAATAAGTACAGAAATATCATCCTCTCTACGTATGGCTGATCCAAAGAATAGGAAAAGTGCAACAAAATAGACGCAATTGTTAAACAAAACCAAAGTAAATGACAAAAACGTAATTTTCTACTCAAATAGTGGAGCTTATTAGTTGCAGTTTAGAGAATGTGACGGAAGATCAGATTCAGTACCCTGCACATGTATTAATAAATCTTCCATCACATTTTGCCACATTACAAACTCAAGCTTTAATGGATTTTTATGGCAAAATATGTAACCTGCTTTTCAAAGTTATTTACAAATAAGAACCTGAAAACTGTAAGATATATACGTATTCAGTCTTCTACCTAAACAGATACCAATCCAATCGGAGTCTACCTTTATGTAACTTGGTCTCATGACACATGAAGCTACTTTGTGTTACACAACTGCAAACCTATCAAAAAATGCCCATGAATACAAACTGAGAAGTTGGACATGAATCAGATAAGGAGCCTAGAGGACGACGGTAACTCTGGAGGAGCAGCAAAGACTCAGCTCAAGAAAAAATTGCTGTGCATTCCAAAAATCTGCCCCTAAGAGAAGAGTGGCAAGAGGAAAGGTATTGTTGAAAGAAAGCCTGGTTTCAGTTGGATACAAGCCAGACAGGGACACAGTAAGCATGTGGGAGAAGGTGTTCTGGAACCAAAATGTAAGTTTTTTGGGCTAAATTCAAAGTGTTATGTGTGGTAGAAACTACCTGAATGAACTATACCTTTAGTAAAATGTGGTTGTGGAGAAGATTTCTTCAGGGAAAAATGATCAAATGTGATCAAGTTAAAGGGTTATGAATACTTCAGCTAAGCACTGTACTTTCTTACCCTTTTCTTTTACATTAAAACACTTAACTTCGTTTATTGTTTGTAAAATGCTAAAAATGGCCTACCATGTGTTTCAATGCATATTGATGAATTTCGTCAGTCACCATAGGAAGTTTGTTTATATAGCCACCAATCTTGGTTTATCTTAATTTACATTGAAAGACCAAGTCTTCTCTGTTCAAAGCACATTTTAAAAAATGTTAGGATTCAAAAAAGGAAGAAGCAAAAAGATAGTTGATTAATATTTTAGCATTCTAATAGACGTTAAGCTTTCTCTGTAAAGCATGGATAAAAATATGCTAAGAAATAAACCATGTTCAAACTCTTCTGGAGGGCAATCGTAGTAAATCTTGAGCACAGCTAGTCTGTGTTTCTATCTGAAATGAGCGCAGGGAGTCTAGAGCGAGTGACACAGTGGGATCAGATAAGACAGATGACAAGGCAGAGGGAATCGATGACAAACTTTTGACAGCTTTGGCCCATGTCTCCAGGCCAAACCCTCCTGCTGACATATAGATCGCAGCACAGCTCTGCAGATACCTGGGTAATGTAAGTGATTAGCCTGGGCGTCCAAAGGGAAAAAGCAAGCCAGAAACGGTAACCTGAAATATCTGGTATTTTCTGCTTAAGACGCACATAGATAAAACGTGAAAAATTGACTCTGCATATCTCATTTTCACTCTCACTTTTGTTATGAAATCCTTGTTTTTAATCTTACATTTTGGAGTAAAACAGATGCAAAAGGAGCAAGAATTCAAGGACATATCCGAAACAGCAGGCGGTCAAACACTATCCCAGTGCTATTTAACTGGAATTGTGACAGAGGCTCACCAACAGACAGTGAAACAAGTGATAACTAGTAAAAGTAATTTTATTAAGTTGTGACTTCCTCCCTTTTCTTTTCCTACATCAGAAGTTCATAGGTCAAGAGGATCTGTCAGCAGTGACAGAAAGGATTATGGGTGAAGGCATTCCATTTGCAGTCATTACTGCTCTCCATCAGCACCTGGTACTCTGTCTACCTCCTTTTTCCTCATCCTCTGTCTCTGTCTGTTCTCTCTCATGTCCTCTGACAGACTAAGAAGCAATTAGTGTCACATTAGCAATTTCCAGTGTACAATTTGTTACTCCTGTCAAAGTTGCAAATCCTAATTGATTTTCTTTCATAGGTAAACTAATTTTATCAGCAGTTCTGATTTTATTTAAATCCTAAAGCTTGCGTGAAGATCAGGCTGCAGCGCCCCTGTGAAATTTATGAGCAAAGTCTCAACCTTGTCCACAGCTATTCAAAGTGTTACTCCAAATTCCTGGTACATTACAATCACCTATCCAAATACAATACCATAAGAGAAGGAAAATGAGTATAAGCAGCAATGTGAGGTTTGGACCCCTGCACTAGAACCCCAGCCCAGTGGGATTCTTCACATTCCAGGCTGTGCTGGAGCTGGAGCTGGTAATAGATCTGAGCAGGCCTGTTGGGCTCAGCGCACTGTGGCCTGTCCTCTTCTCCACAGTTTTAAAACAAGTCGGCTTCTCTCATTGAAACACACATTTCTGTGAAAAACTTTCTTCCCTGTGTCATCAAAAAAGCACCCGTGAACACATTTCAACCCTTCTCCCCAGCTTCCTCTCCTGCAACTGTACCGGGATTGTGGGAGTTTACATCACGACTGAGCAAGAGGCTGGGTCTTTTTGACAGTAATGTAAGGGACACTTGTTTACCTAACCTTATGGGTCACGGTGCAGTTTAGGAGGGAATGAATGACTTCATTTCAGGGTTTAAATTAAAGGGTTCCTCCTCTCTTGAACTTAAAACAGATTTGTGCATACTTTGGAATGAAGCAAAGTACTCACTCTGTACACATGGCTTTCTTTCTGTGGTTCCAACTATAAAACAAAAAGTGGCAAATGATTCCACTGGTGGCAACAGGGTCATATACTGCATCTGTTTAGGCTCCTTACCTCAGTGTAGAATTGCAATCGCATATTTTTTTAATATATTTTAAATATACAGTACCTTCCAAAAATATTTATATTAATGGCACGGCTACATATTATATACACATAAAGTTATATGGTATTTTCTGTGGGTTTTATGTGAAACAGTGCAGAAAATGACATTAAAAGAAAAAGAAACCTGGCTTCTAATAATCTTTACAAACAAATCTGATGTATTACATTATGTTATGAACTCCACTTAGTCTATGCTTTCTAGAACCAACTCTGGTTGCAATTTAATCTCATGTTTTTAGGGGAATAATTCTAACAACATAACTATTTTCCTCAAATAGTCATCTGGACTTTGGTTGGGAAATTCCAACAGATGAATACTCTTTTATGTAAATCATTGTAGCTTTGTTATTGTCGTTGTCCTGCTAGAAGGATAATCTGTATTCCAATCTCACGTTTTTTTGCAGCCTCTGACAGGTTCAATTGTGAATTCCTGCTAAATAAAAGCATTCCCTCATCATAATGCTGCCACTACCACAGCTAATGTTTTCTGACAAACCTTTGAGGTCCATCACTAACCACTGTATGTACACTGAGCATAGATTACATGAAACTGGACCATTTACCAAAATAGTGGCTTCTGAAGTCAAGTGGCTTAACAGGATTTTATTTTAAGCTTTTAGACTAAATGAGGCTAAATACATATGCACACCACACTTTTCAGATTTAAATAATGAAGAGAAAAAAACCCAACTGAAAACCATACATGATTTTCTTTCGACTCCATGTCGAGGCATCGCTTTGTGGTGCTGTATTACATAAGTGCAGAGGGAAGCTGGTCAAGCTAAATACAAAACAATCCAGGAGGAAATCTTGATCCAAAAATGTGATGAGATCAAACACACGATTGATATGTGTGATCTGGTTTCAGTTGGAAAACCAGATCACACAGATCAATTGATTAGGCAATTGTTAAAATTGCCTAATCAAAAAAAGAAATGTGGAAAATAAGAAAATGGCAAAAAAAAAAAAAAAAAAAAAAAAAAGAAAGTCTGCATAAATCAAGGTAGAAAGTAGCTGCAGCAGGTTGAGAGTGAAACGTTTCAGTTTTTATTTAGAAGCAAAATATGAAAACAATGTATTATTTTTCTTCCACCTCACAACTAGGCCCTACAGTGTTTTGGTTTATTGCCTAAAATTTTCAGTAAAGTACAACAAAATTTGGTTGTCATACAATGTGGTTGTGAAATAATAAAATGTGAAAAAGAGGTATTCAGTGCTCTAACATGGTGCCGTAGCTAAGCTCCACAGAGATAGTACCACATTTCTTTCATTCACTCTGACATGGTGTCAGTTACTTCAACAGCTATTGGGCAACACCATATTTGAAGAAAATTGCTACCTCATGTGCCTTAAAAAACCCCACAGAGTTTTGAATGGGGCCTTTTAAGAAGAACGTAGTGTTTCATTTAGAGTTGGTGGTCATTTTGGTAATGAGATTTTACCACCAAGGAGCCTTGGAAGCATTTACACTCACACATGGCAACAAGGCCTACTGTGGTGGTGATCAAGTGCTTTTGGAGATGCACAATACATGACAATACAAATTAGAGCTCATCTCTCCGATGCTTCCCCCACACCAAAATGTTCAGAGCTCCAGGAGAACGAGCTTCGTCTTACTATAGCCTTTTACACCACTTGCACGTTAAAAAAGAATTGATTAAAGGTCATTTTAAATGGCTTCCTTTTCAGAGCTATTATTTCTCAATAACCAAAGGGGAGCAGATTGAGATCAGCAGTCTAATCTGTTGTTTCCCTCTCCATCTTATTGGTGTTTTTGTTAGAGCCTATCAAAAGAGCTCTCCCCGTTTTTCCTGTCAGTCATCAGGTTGTAATACTGGGGCTCATGGCTGTAACTTAAGACTGCTAAAGAACTCACGCATGGGACTTTTTTTTAGAGAACAGAGTGAAACAAGTCACTCTACAAAACCCTCTGACAAATAACTCATGCCACAAAGAGCCTGTAACTCTGCCGCCTTGGAAAAAAATGCTTTGAAGCTCAAACAGAAAAGAGGACTTCTTCACTGCAGACAGTGATGGCCTAAAATGAGGTAGGAGCAGATATAAGTATAATCCAAATCCTTGAGTTTATCAAAGTAACAGAAGCAGCCTCTGATATGGAATATGGCGTGACGGACTGCTTAATCAAAAACAACGCAGTAATAATTTGGTAAATAGCAACATATAATGCTTGGCTAAAGTGACTAGAAAGTCAAACTTGATAATAAAAACACACAGCAGGATCAGAGGAAGGCATGAAAAACTAAGGAGGGATGAGAACCTTTCTATCTGTGTCGGCAGAAACACAAAGAGTGTCACCCCTTCCTCAGGGCTCTAATCAGAGCACACCATCTCCATTCCTCTTCAAACGCTCCTGCAAACACCTGCTAGTATCTCACCTTTGCATCTGTGTGGATAAAGACCACCCATTTTTGTTCGCCTACACAGATGTACTCCAACACCTCTGGACAGTTGTGCATCACATCTCCTCTTCAGATGAAGAGCTTGACAAGATGAAAAGCAGACTGTCTGACTCTCGGGGAAACCCGTTGTAAAGTAGAGACCTTCAGGTGAGAAATGTGCGGTTTGGAGAAAAACAAAAGTTGCATTCTTCCAGGTGGTCCCAGACACCCTATCACAACAGAGTTCTCAGATTGAGCGCCATCAAGAATGTGTTAAAAACAATGCGGCAGTATGCGCGTATCTCTCGAGCTTCAATGATTAATCTGATCAAACCAACTTTTCATGTGTCTACATCAATGTTCTCTGAGATCTTTTTGCCTGTCATATGGACAAGTAATAACAAGAAGTGTTATGTCTCGCCGCAGTCTCACAATCCCCTCCAAAGGCTGAGCCGTCTGGTCTCTAAGGATGTTGTAATATATGTTAGGCCAGATATATGACTAGAGCATATAATCTTCTGCAAGATCATCAACATAAAAACCTCTCATGTTTGGAAATATGGCTTCAAAAGTTAAAGGAAGAGTGATCAAAAGGCTAAATGTTCATTTTGCACGGGAAATTATGCGTTCAATTAATATGTTGCAATACCTTGTAAGCATATTTATGCATCTTGAAGTCTTTCACATTTTGCGACATCACTTCCTTGGATTTTATGTGATAGATCAGTATAAAGTGCACAATTGTGAAGTGGAAGAAAAAAGCAACCAGGATTTCAACTTTTCTTTTTTTTAAATCAGGGAAAAATGTGAAAAGTGTGTTTTTATTTTGTTTCCTTTTATTAATAAAGTTCCATTCAGAGGTAATCTTTTTAGTAAAAAGATTCCTTGTGTAATCTAATCTCAGTTTAAATTGAGATCAAGTTGTTCTGTGGACGCCTCAGAGGTTTGTTAAAAATTAGTGAACAAAGAGCATCAAACCAGGAAACGGCATATAAATACCTTTCTGGAGAGGTTTAAAGCAGAGTTAGATTATAAAATATATATCCCAATTTTTTTTTACATCTCACAAGTCTCTGCTTAATTCATCACATGAAAATGGAAACTATTTGACAAAACTGCAAACCTAAGAAGGTATGACTTAAACCCTGTAAAACACTGGGATGAAGGTTCACATTCCAGCTGCATAACAACCCCAACCTACAGCTAGTTAAAAAGCAATGGTTCCAATCAAAGGATATGCATGGCCTAGCTGGCCTAGTCAAAGCACAGCACTAAATCCCTCTGAAACGGTGTCACAAATTGAAAGTGGACGATTACGCTGCTCTACATCCGATCTGACTGAGTTGGAGCTACTTTGCAAAAAGAATGAACACGTTCAGTCTTTACATCTACAAAAAAAACTAATTTAATACCATGTACTAATTCCTTTCACTGCTCCATAAGAAGCAACTTTTATTTGGTCTACCATGTAAAATCCCTATGAAATGTGAAACATGACATTTGCGGTTGAAATGCATCAACATGGAAAAGTTATACAGGAACAATAAAGATTTTTAAGGCATTACATGTTGCTTTGAGGATAGTTGCATAATTTCTAAGCCCTACTTCTAAAAATCAACATTTTTAACACATTTCGCATCATATGATGGATTGTCAACTTATCACTCACATTTTCACTCAAACCTCTGCAGGCTCTGGTCCCACTTTCATTCATGTTTCGTGTCACTCTATCAAACAAGTCCTGCTCGCTCCAAGAGTCATCACCTCATTGAACAGAAATGTAAACGCTGAGCCCACTGTGTCGATAGGGAGCAAGATGTGACTTTTCTCCCCAAAGTGCTGCTTTCAGCGTTGATTTTAAGTGTCAAAGACCTAGCCAGTTTTCAACCAGAACCCACAGATGACTTTTCTAATGGGGAAACAAAGCTGGCTTTTGTGCCTTGGTTCTGGGAGACTGTTCAGTCTTGTCATGTACATGTGAAATTAATTAGGAGGAAATACTAAAACACTTGGGTGGAAATTGCTTTTCACCAGATGTTCTACATATGAGGATCAATTTAGTGTTCTTAGCATAGCAAAATGACTATATAACTTGTGTGCTCGCCTCTTTGATGAAAGCCAATATGTCACTCAAGGCACATAAAAAGAAGTTAGAGTTGTATGCTACTGTTTGTTCCACTTTATGGAGTTTTAGGTAATGTGATTATTTAACCAGGTTAGAAAAACACAATGTTTCATTCTGGGGCAAAATCTGACATCCTGACAAGAGGCCCAGTGTTCTTCGGTGATCCATGCATAAACCAACGAGTGGTCCTTTCCTTTTCCCTCACCCCAAACATAAAGAGGCCAAATAATCATAGATAAATCATTGTCGGATGTGAGATAGCCATCATGACGGAGGTGTTTATGCAATTCTGCAGCTAACATCTCGTATGTCATGTGTATGTTCTAGAGTGCTTTTGGAAAAGAACCAGACTTCACACACTTCTGTGGATGTTGGGGTAAAATATACAGGCCACACTGACTACAGAAAATTAATTGGGAAATCAGAAGCACAATTTTCTTATTGTCACCATTGCTGCACAATGTCAAAATGGGTAAACAACAAGTTACCGTCAGAGCCTTGCTAAAGAATTTAATTTCGCAATGTCAGAACCAGATATATCAGTGTATTTTTTGGCCATTTTTTTGTAATACAACAAGACAAAGGAGTGCATGATACTGAAGTCAAATTATTTTCAAGGTAGCACAAGGTCAGAAGGACTTGATTAAGAATATCTTTGAAAAAGCAATTGACCATTTTTGAAATTTCATCTTAACTAGACCAATGTAGCCCTGCCTGTATGTTTAGCGTTAACATCTTGGTGAAGCACACATTCTCAAGTTGTTTAAGTCTTCTAACGGCTTTCTTTCAGGATTACCCTTCCTTCGGCCCTTTTTCATCTTAGCGTGATTCGACTTGGCTCAATTAGCTTTGGCTTTGCTCGTCTCTCCTGAGCTCAAATCTAAGGATTTTCCACTAGTAATGGTTTTACATGCTCTCTTTTTAGAGCATACTTTGTAGGGGTTCCAAGCAGGCTAAGTCGGGCTGAAAATGCAAAAGACTGCCGGCCACTGATTGGCTAGGAGGTGGAGTCCTTGACTGCATCACAGGAGCAACTCTGTTACAAGAATCTGACCCGCCATTTGTAAAATCTTCTCTAGAGTTTGGTTTTACTGCCAGCAGCCTTTTCTGGTTCCTGTAGTTTTTTTTTTTTTTTTTTGAGTCTGACAAAAAGCCACAGACTCAGCTGAATGCTCATCACAGCTTCCCTGTCCTCCATTGGGCTGTCTTGTGTTTGTCACATACTGAACAAAAGCTACATTTATAATGAGATTAAATGTAGAAATTAGGTGAGACATCTGAACTGGTTGCACTGGGTTTTATTTAAGAGTACCAGAGTGAAGTGGATGAATACAAAACTTGCACACCTTCAAAATTTCCATGAGTGAAGAAAAGTTTTTAAAAGTGCTCTTTCTCTGAATTCACAGTGCTATTTTGTACTAGCCTAGCATAAAATCCCAAATAAATACGTTTAAACGTCAATGTATCACAACTTGTGGAAAAAGTTACTATAAGACAACTAGAGTTATTGTAACTGACAAAACACACACTAATCTCTCCAATTTCCAAACCTTATTAAAATTCTTGTGCCCATTTCCACGTCTGACTCTATGAGTTTGTGTTACCGATTTGTCAGAAAACATACATGGCAGCTGAAAGTGAGCTGGTCAGAATGTCTGAGGTAGCTGACTTTACTGAAAAATAAAGCAGCGCTACTCGTAGCTTCTGTTGCTCTGTGTGTATTTGAGAGAAACCAAGCCATCTGGAGTCTGTTTATCATATTACAAATGACACATAATGGTAATCTGGCATGTGATGAGAGAATCTGAATTACAGACAGACAGCATGAAACAGGTATTAACCTTCATTTGATTTTCTTTAAGGAGAGCATTTAATTTAAGGCTAGATTTTGTCTACCTGATTATTCATTACAGTAAGCTTGCATATAACCGTATGAAACAGGATAAACAGAGGAAACCGCCAATTAAATCACATTCCAGGGAAGATTGGGGGGCTTACTGTATACAGAAGAGTTAGTTTAGAGGCATAAATATTTACACAAACTGCCACGAATTAAGACAAATGTTACCAGGAAATAGTCTACATTGTGAGAGGCCGAGCAAGGGTTTGTCTAAATTTATTGGCGTGTGTTGAATCCTACATTTTGTAAAACTCCCTTTTTTCCCCCCCGACTGGATGAAACAAGACAACAGCTGTAAATTAATCCTCTTCTAACAGTTCAACCAACTATGTTGTGCTTTTCTTTTTCAAATGGTTGAAGCTTAATGTAATTTGAACATTACTTTCCCCTGATATTTACAGCAGCCTCTAACATCCAGAACGTATCACAAATAGAGAGAGAGAGAAAATGCGAGACAGAGATGGGCGGAGATATGAATAGTTGCATCAGACTGGCTCTCGTAGAAAAGTTAAAGATATATACTGCATGCCCAGGGAGTGGATGTCAGTTAAATGTTTATACAGCTGCTGGGAAGATTATTATTATCATGAAACCACACAGCTATAATGTCATTCTGTGGATGCCAGAGCACAATCAGGTCCTCCCTATAGCCTACCAGGCTTCTCTCTGCCTCTGTTGGACATGCTGGCCCTCTCTGTTTCCTCAAAACTCAACGACTGGGATCAGACACAGTACGACACCAGGATAATCAAACGAGACACTGAAATGGATATGTACTAGAATAAATTCAACTAGTGTTTGAATTGTTCCTATAACTATATACAGTATTTTTTTTCTAAAAGAGTAAGAGACAAGTCATATGTTACACTGACATTTTGCTATACCTTCTTTAACTTTGAATGTTTTGATACAGTGTCTTAAGTTTTCGACAGACTCTCAGAAGGATTATGGTCTGTTAATGATCAGGCCATGAGAAAAAATGATGCCTTCTGCTCATTGAACCAGTGTGAGATGGTTGATCTCAAAGAATCAGTTAGGCTGAAATAACTTGCAGCCAGCTGGAGAACATCACGACTGTCTATATTATCTTGGTCATATGTCTTGGCTTAGTCAGATCCAGACTCGCTCATTAAAAAACAGCAACAAAAACATGACTAAATCTTTAAAGATACTCTTTGACAATAGCAGGAGAAAAGGTTGGATATCCCTAGTTGCGTATGGTGATGATGGTAATTACTCAAACATAGACAATGATGCAAAGTCAGACAGTAAAATTAAGCAAGAAATATTGTGTAAGATGCAGGAATTGTGCTGATGAATGCCAGACTTTATTAGAAATCATGTAAACGTAAAGAATAAACATGGAGCAATGACAAAGAACAACCTATAAACTGTGACTTTTGTGGTGGTAACCTAAACCAGTCCTTACAGCTGTTAGATATCTGATATTGTCTCTATTCAGCATCACAGATTCTGCAGAGTCTCGTCAATGACCCATTCATTTCATGCTGGTGTTCTGGAGCTGGAGCATATCTACAGCCTTTAGAGACTGGACAAGTGATTTAAACCATGTATATACAGGAAGATAAGGATTAATGCAACATAGTTTTGGTAAGTAGTAAACTGAACAAAAAGTTTAAATATCTTTGCTTTTCTTACAAAAGCATTTTTGTTTTTTAGATAAAAGCAGTTTTTTCAAGTAGATGACTGGGATTCAGATGCTTCAGTCACCTCATCTGATTCTGTTTTATGTGGAGGTTCTGCTTACTTATGAGCAGAACCCAGACAATCAACATAGGAAGCAAAGTTCCAAGATCATGTTCTCTCAGACATGATTCATAGTCTGTGTAACAGAAAAAATATCTAAATGCTAGATTATTTTGTTATTTTAGTAAATGAATATTAAAAAAAAGTAAAACCATCCCGTCTTAGGGTTCACTGTGCTATGCTAGCAAGGTGTGGAATCTGTTTAACTACAACTGATGCTACTAATAAGTTGACATCAAAACTATTACCATCTCAAAATGTTTCATCAGATGTAACTTTTCAAGAGCCAACACAAAATAGAAAAGAAGAACAATCAAGTAGATTACTACAGCGCTGTTATTTACTTAAAAGTGAGTTAATAGTACAGATGCATCAAAGTCTGTTTGGTCTCTCTGAGCCCATCAACTTATTTTTGACAGCCTCAGAAAATATGTCATCTTCCTCTTGGAAAAGTCTCTTTAAAAATTAATCAACTTGATTATCATCCCAGCTGAGACTCTACAATGAAACATGAAGAGAATCCTTTTATAAGATGAGAACAAATATTTTATCTTTATTTTACTCATTGTTTGTAATTTTTCTAACTCTGTGCTCCAGTTTGCAGATACATGTTGATTGTTTGCTGGCTTTTGGGTTGGGGAGTTTGGAAAAAAACAAAAACAAAAGAAAGAAAAACCCTAAGAAAACACATACACTGTTCCATTTATGAATGTTTGATGTTCACCTATGACTAACATATATTTATCTCACTGCAGGAGCTGGACTGTGACAAACTCACATGGTTCAGTAAAGATACATGTACGGATGTAAAAATCCACAACTCTTCCCTGAGGTCCTGGGCATGAACAAAGCAAGTCGGCTTTGTGAAGAGTCCTACTGGTCCCACCATGAATTGTGCTGGCAGACTCAAAGCTCACTGGAGGAACCATATATCACTAGAACTGCTTTGAGAACTGAGCAGATTTTTATAAAGCCCAGATCAGAGTCTTTTTCAGTAGTGAAATGTGCCACCATGAACCCTCCGCTTGCCAAATGAAACACAGTGTATCATGGCCAGTTAAGCAGGCATGGGCACTTTTGGTAGTGTGGGCATGTGCCAGATCCTATTGGAAAATGATAGAACTGCACAGATTTTGGACTTTATAAAACACAGTGGATCACGATCAGCTAGATTACCCCCCAAACCATCAATGACTGTGGAGACATAAAACTGGACCTTCATACAAAAGAGGTTATGTCCTTATCCACTTTTAATCTGCACTCTGGAGCCTTGATTCCCAAATGAAATGCAAAATCTATGTTTACCTGAAGAAAGGACTTTGGATCTGAGCAGCAGCCCAGATCCAGAGTCGATGTGCGTTAAGCAAGGAGCCTCTTCAAGCACCGACTCCAGCAGTTGTCAATGTCTTGTGCATCTAGTCCAAACTCTTGAATGAGCTTTGCTGCACAATGCTCTCAGGGCAGTGTTTATCCATATTTCTATTGCATATTTTCTGTCCGCTTATTTAGCATTTATTTTTCATAGAATAAAATTAGAAGAATTAAAATCTCTGCAAGGAATTAATGTGGGTTACAGTTTTTCAACTAAATGTATTGAAATAACAGAAATCACATGAACCAATATTTTCTGCAATTTAGAAACTACTGAATTTACAACTTAATGATGCTTGCTTATTATACATTTTAGCTACATCAATAGTTGACAGGAAGCAGGGCTACTAGAGTATTAAAACCACGTAAGCAAACTTTTATGGAACAAACTGGCAAAAGTGACAATACAAGCCCTGTTCAAAATATCTGCACAGATATCTGCTTGCATTTGATAAGATGAGAAAGGAATTTGCTCTGATGTGTATGATCCATGTGAGCAAAAATATTGTTCATTAAACAAAAGTCGAAATATTTTATTGTTACATATCTTTTTATCCCGACAAATATTGATATATTTTACATGCTATACACATTAGTGATGATGAACCTTATTATATTTAGCTGTTGATTGACCGACCTTGCTCTTTATGATACGAGATGTTTTACTTATCTAACCTTCACCATATCTCGCACAGAAGCAATATCCAACGTCATCCCTAATCTCCTATTGTGTAGCTAAAACCTTATTTTTTATTTTTTGTGAAATTGAAGAACAGATGGAGCTACACTGTTTGGTATTACTTACCCAAGATGCTCTTTCATCTTGGGTGATATGCAATTAAAAAGGCTGTCAAATTCTATTTAATGGGGAAGGTTACAAGGCTTCAATCATAAAGTTTCTATGCATCATCTTGGCTTTCTAAACATTTATAGAGCATCAAATTGCAAATGAGTCACTTTTATTTTAGACCACAGTTTAACTAAAATCCAATCCCATATTAACATGATTAAAACCAACAAGCACCAGCGCTGGGAGTTTAAAAAGCAATCTAGGTCTCCAACCAAGTGTCGTATTAGAGCGGCATAAACAACTATTAATTGAAAACATTTTCGTTGGCCATATTAGGCCTTAGTCTTGTCTCATGTATGGATACTTCCGCAGTGCTTTCCCTCCTTCCTTAGCCTGTAAACAGCTGCTTGTGCTTAAGATGTAAATCTTGACGTTGGTTGTTTACATAGTACAAGCTTCTAATCATGCAGAGGTATAATTGAGTGACACGTGGTGTCTTTATGAGTCGAGCTGCATTCAAACGAACATGTCCCTTTATTTAAGAGTTTGTTTTATTTCTTCTTTAAAATGTATCTGATTGCTTCTTATCCAAATTAACCTGCTAGCTGGCGACATATAAATGAATAAGATAAACTAAATAGCCTAAATTTTACAGTCAGAGAAAAAGGCATTTTATATGGAAAAAGGACACCATAGTAGCATCTGATTTTATGAAATGCAACATGAAAGGGAAAAAGATCATCACACAATAATGATGATTACCACTATACTAGTTACACTGATAATTACAAATGTAAGTTCTGGATAAAGGAGGTACATGGGCTGTCTGATCAAAGCTATATTGTCCCTTATTTACACCAAAAATTGGAACACAAACAAATAAACACTGAGCCAATTTGCTAAATTATTCACAGCTTCTTGTCAGCGACCAACCTCAGTGCAGCTCTCAACCATGCGAGCAAGGTTTAGACCCTCGCTTGTGATCTTTGAGGGCCCATATAATCTGGAGGTGGACTTGTTGCTCAAATTAGTGGGTAGAGAAGTGTGCCACATGTTCGGTATCCATAAATATTGACTCTGGCTTTCTTGTTGCCCATCTTTGACCTTGGTGGGTTTCCATTTTGGGACAAACCTATAAGAAATGTGTCCCGTTTGGCCACAATCTCTTTCATGCACCATGTGCGCACGTGCTCGCCATAGTCCAGTAGTCGTGCTTCTGCTGTCAAACACATGTGGATTGATGAAGATTTTATTGGTTTCTAAATTAAAAAGGCAAGTTTGCTCAGTAGCTGAATTACAAGTGAGCCGATGCAACAAAGTGTTTTCTGCTTTCAAGCAATATTTCTGAAGATCATCTTTCTGACTACATGCTACATTGTCTATAAGAATACATTTGGTCCGAGGTAGAGGAATGCAGGCTCTATGTCTAGCCAAGCAACTGTTAACAGCAGGTGAAAGGCTAATGGTTGGATCTGCAGTGTCATCTCAGGGCTTTGTCTGGCTACTGACTCAGGGAATGTATGTGATGACAAGAGGGGTCTTCGCTCTCCACATCTAACTCAACATGAACACATTTACAAAGCACATACTGTGGCATTCAAAGAAATGGACTTGTGCAGGGCACTGCTGAAGGCAATGAGCTGTTTTTCACCAGAATCTACAATACTATACAATACATTGGAAATGTTAAGTGGTCTTAGGACCTGATCTTTGAAAGGTCTGAGCATACAAAAGCAGGTTCAAACTTGATAGCAGGTGAAAAGTTGACTGTATATCAGCTTTGCATGTGCAAACAACATGCAAACAAGATTGTGTCAGCAAAATGAGGATGATAGCAAGCGAGGTAGATTTAGCATATCTGCCTTCATGAATATGCTAAACAAATGCCGATCATCAGAAAGCAAAAAAACACTGGGAAGAGGATATGCAAATGTCTCGAGTTACCATCCATAATACGGTTTATTAAACTAGAACAAGAATGAGGCATAGATACATTGACAAGAGACATTATTTGTCAAATATTTGGAAAATGTAAAGAATATAAAATTAAATTAATAATAAAATCTTAGAAATATTCTTCATTAATGCCAACTTTGAGCTGCAGAATTATCAAATAATTTCACTGCATCATTTTTTGTATCAGCACACTTTTATGTTTTGATGCTGTGTTTATATATCCTGCGTGCAACTTTTTTTTTCATGTTCATGTTGAAATAAGCTACTATGGGGTTACAATATTTAGGTAGATAATATCCTTTACATCCAACACAAAACTCTTAACTTTTGTGTTGTACCACTTTAACATACTTATATAAACAAAATATATTATTGCTAATATTATTATTGTTATTAAACCTCCAGCATACTGACTTTCTACTTCATTTTTCTTTTATGGCCACTCAACTCTGTGGCACATCTCCACAATGACAGCCAGTAGCACACGCAAAATATTCACTTCAACAGGGCTTTCAGCATAAAGGGGCTTCACTACAAAAGCATGCCACACTTTTAAGATTTGATTTGCGAAACCTCTGAAAACCTCAGTTATTTTATACTTTGTGTCAGTCTATCACATGGAAGTTCAGTAAGATACACTAACGTTTGTAGATGCATCATGACAAAATATGAACAAGTTCAAGGGGCGTAAATACTTCTGGAAGCCACTAGATGAGTTAAATCTACAACATGTCCTCTTCTCTGATAATCTGCCTTGACTGACCTCAAGTATTTGCTCTTCAATGGATTCTTTATACTTTTGTCATAAATTTATGTGTTACACATTGTTCTCCAGCAAGGGGGTTTCCATACAAAAAGAAACCAGACGCTCCATGCATTAGATGAAGCATTCGTACATGGTGGTGGCTTGACTGTATATTATTCTTTTGGTTTAGTGCAGATGATTTCCCAAGGTGAGGGCTGTTTGGAACACACTGTACAAGGGAAAAGGGATGATTTATATTTCAATTAAAAATGTGTGATCGACACAAAGGGTCCTGTGTGCTTCATCATGTAAGGCCTTGAGTGGTGCAGGTCCTCGCTACCTGAGGTCCTGACCTCGGTTTTGCATATTATTCTTTTCAAGTTGTCAACGAAAAGTTGACAACTTGTCTTTTACATTTGTCATGTAAAAGACAAATGTCACAACATCACATTTAGGAATACATTTTGTCCTAAATACAAAAAATAGAGCAGAAAACCCCCCTCCATTTACATTCAGAATGTTTTTGGTTTAATGAATGTCAGTTTTGTCATTTCTCAGTGTGGATTGTCTGTAGATTGTTCATCCCTTAGAAATTGACCTTATGGATCTTATTGTTAACAGCATTAGTTTATCTGATAACTATAGAGCTAACTAAATGATTGTTATGAGAAGGCCCAGACGCTCCACAGCTCCTGTGGGTCTAGAAACGAAGAAAAAAATTGGCAAAGGGCTAACAAAAAAAACAATTATTCATGTTTTATTGTTTGCTACAAAAAAATTTAAAATAAAAGAATGAATTTGTAAAAAAAAAAAGTTCTCCTGGGTAAATCTGGAAGCTAAATTATAACAAAATGCAACAAAAAAATATATAATATATACATACTTTTTAAAGCAACTACAATTAATCTTACATGTGGGAAAACACTTTTAATTATGTTTTTCAGTTAAAGTAATGTTTCTAATCATATCAGTACTGAACCAGTTTCTGGACATATTGCTAAAAATGTTTGTAAACAATTGTACAATTGACCAGGTATGTCCCACAGACATGTCTGTCCCAGTGTCTGAGTTTTCTGCCAAAGCTCTAAAAGGCTATTTACAAATATCAGTAACAACACATACTTCTTCTGTTTGTGGTGACTTAATACTGTCTGGCTGAGTCATAATCTATCCCCTTAGAAATCCCCACATCCCCCCGAACAAGTCGTTAATTTATAACTCTGATAGCGTATCTCTACCTGCCCTCTCTGGCCACAAGAGTTTCACTCTGTCATGTTGTCTTTTCAATCAGCATGTAATTGGATCAGCAGCAGGGAAGTGATAAGTGTGATGTATCAGACTGAAAACAATGATTTATTACAGTATCAGGACCGCATGATCCTCTCAACCACTCTGATCATATCCTTCAGTGCCACCCTGACGCAAACTGTGCCAAATAAAACACACACACACACAAATATTATAGAGATGTCTGTGCTCTCTGAATCCTCTCATGTTTACATGGTCATTCATTAAAACCACACACACACGAACAAACAGAGAAAATATGGGAGAGAACATCAGATAAATCCCTCTCTTTCTAATCCTCTCACTTCTGTAATTAAAGATGCTCACAGTTTGCTGTGTGAGGGCTTATTTTTAATCTAAAGTATCTAAATGCTGAGCAGCTTTTACCTGGGTTTAGAGCACTAGGTTCACCAAGTGGTGTTTTGGCAACAGCACAGACCCAGCTATCACTGCCAAAAGATTAACAAGACAATGAGGTAGATCTTTATGAATGAAATTAGCTGTGGTTGAATTAAGTTGAATAGAAAAGATAGTTATGCATGTTTTATTCTAAATAACATTTTTTTAACTGTGATAAAAAGAAGACGAACTAGAAACAGAGAAACCTGTTGAATCATTCTATAATATTACTGAGAAAAAAAGCACAATGAACACTGATGCTTGTAATGGCACGCACCCAAGAACCTCTCTGCATTTTAATTGCCATGTGGATGATCTGGGATTATCCCTCAAATAGTCATATTGTACTGACACAAGACAACGATATCTTGTGATTTATGTGGGATTAAATATGTGGCTATCTTTTGAAGAAAACAAAGCCGCCTGTCCCACCATCATCACCTCATGGATGTCACAGGAGGAAATCAATGAAGCCTTTTCTTATGGAGATAAACAATAATGCTGCTTACTTTAAATAATGTAGGAATGTCTTTAATAGCATGTACTGCAAAATCTAGTGTTTCATCTTGACCAGAATCACCATAAGCAATAAATATTGTGTATTCCAAGGCCTTGTGCTTAAAATATTTGACAAAAATATTTCCTATTATTCGCTTTTTAAGTTTCATAGTTATGAAACGACCATTAATACAGCAAAAAAAAAAAATAATAATTAAACTAAATTTCTCTTTAGAATTTATAAACAGTAATTTTCTATACTTTCTCAATAAATTTAAAATTAATTGTGCTAACAATAGGATGTGAAATAAAGCAGTTATGCTTCAAAAACAGCATGAAGATGTTATCCTCCATCTGGATAAAAATCTACACATATGGTAAAATGATATAGCTAATGGAAGAATGGTATCTAAACAAAAAAAACCTTCACAGCTCATTGACCTCCTTAAAAAACTGATCACTTCTAACCTCTACCATGTCACAAGATAGAGTTATTAAACAAGATCTATTCAAAATAAATATCAGCAGTGTCTACTTTGATTTTTTATGGGGGGAAAACACTATAATTTACTGTTGTGGTAACACTGTTAAAACATTGGTTCATTCATTGTAACTATAAAGCAGCCACTTGATCATGAATGTCTGTTAAATACTACCAAAGGAGACGTCACACTGTGTGTGGGAGAGAGAACAGTCAGTGAAACACGGCTCAGCAATTAAACAGAATTGAATAAATATTCAAAAACAAAATGAATTGATGTGCTGGGTTATATTTTGCAACTTTTCTTTACATTTACCATGTAATTTATTTTGTTTTTTTTGCAATTAGCCTAACTATCATTAGTAATCAGACAGGTCGAATGTAAATAAGGGCGATTCAAGTCTTTTCTGAGCATCTCTAACCAATATTAATTGAGTACAGTTGACACACTCTCCTTAGCTGGTTTTATTGGCTTTTAGAACTAAAATGATTATTCATATGAGTAGCACAATTAGGGTAATAAAGCAAATTACCCTTTCTATCTGGGTAACTTAGGTATAAAATTAGGCGATTCAGGTTTGGACAGAAAAAAATGAATGAAATAATTAAACCAGGAGCCAGCATGTAAATATCAGAACTATGTTGCACATGCAATTGGAGTGTAGTCAAGAGAAAAGGATGTTTCCTACTGTATCTAAAATCAAACGTACTACTGGCATAGATAATTGTGTTAATTTAAAAGAGCAAAAGAAAAGCTTTGATGAGTGCATTCATTATGTTGACATGCTGTAATTTTTCCTGTAAAATTCCCTTTTTTTTTTAAAGCTTTTCCTTCACTCCTGACTCTGCCCTGAAATAATAAACATATTTGGGTAAGAAATGAGTGAAGGTGAAAGAGTATTTTAAAATCATGGATACTCCTTGTGGAGGCAGAAAAGATGGTAACATGTCAAAAGTTCTGCTTTTTGGTTTATTGGCGCCAGACATAAACTCACACGACCTTGTTGATTATTAGGTTATTTTTAAAAAAATCCTAAAGTAGATTGAGGTTGTTGGTTTTTTTCTTTTTTCAGCACAGTTTTGAATTCTGGCGTAACAACATAGTTCAATAAAACTGTTATGGCTTTTTGGTTTTGCTGTGCCGCCTCAAGGTTATTAGTAGCCCCAATTTGGCCAAGATTTACGGAAATCTTTGGAGATACCCCTGGCAACTCCGCAATGTGCTTTTATCAGTTTCCCAAAGTCCTACAAAGAAAGAAAATTACTTTTGGACAATTTATTTTATTTATAAGTGACTAAACTAGAAATCTATACAGATTTAAGATCATGTTGCAGATGACTTTTAAGGGAAAACAAAGTTATAGATGTTAGAGGGTAAAACTGAGTATGTCAAATTTAAAGGGCAATTATTACTTTCAGCAACAGTTTTCTGCGGAGATACTGTTTTTCTTTTTTCCAACAATGACGTTTCAGTCATGAAAATTACTATAACACTGATGCTCAGTGGGGGTCTCAAAAAAGTAGGTGGGTGCTTGATGTGTGACATCATTATAGGACAAAAAGAGTCGCAGGAGGAAGAGAAGGCACCAATCAATAGAAGCACTGCGGTGCGGCTCTCTCCCACTGGCAGCAACAACTTCTAGAGGGCTGACACTTCAGTGCGCTTCTCTCTCTAACTTTCAGCGCCGCTTCACTTTGACTTCAGCGAGCTCTTCGTCTCTCTAAGATGTGCAGACAAGATTCCTTAGGCTTTCATCGATTATGCCAACGAGTTTCCACATAGACTTAACATAGAGTATTTCCCTCCTCTACGTATATAACTGAACAAGACCTAACTCAGCTCACAGCTGGTGAGAATATGTGGCAATCGGTGAACGGCATGGGCTGTCTTTGGTCCCCCAAGGACAAACAACGTGGATTAAACACGAATTAATGTGGAATTTATCGGAGCTCAAAGGTGGAACGACGACCGGACACAGCGCTTTCTCGTCAGGTAAGGAGGAACTGGTGAATTTGTCAAACTACTAAAATAACATTTTGAGAAGTTTTTCAAATAATTCCTCAAAGAAAAATTTTCTTTACAATTTGTACTTTGCTCCCTTTTTCCTAGAAAAGTTACAGGGCGTTTTTATTGAACAATAAACAGTAAAGGAGCAGATGACCAAAAAAAATGTTAATGTAAAAATTGTGCCGCTCGGATAGTATTTAGTTTTTGAAGTTTTTCACGAGCTTTACCAGAGTACATCTGGCTTTGGTACTCACGTCAGCTCTAACACCTGCAAGCCTCTTGAAGTAACTCTATCCATTATCATTACATGACCGTCAGAGCCTCTGCAAACAATGCCGTCTGACTGTAATGCTGCTGTTGCTGTGGATATTGTAATCTCTTTTCCCTAATACTCCTTGTGATCTTTCGCTCTGCACGTTTTTTTCTTTTCTATTCAAATCACATAATCGAACATGGTTTCTTATCTCTCCTATAGATAAGACCGTATGTCTGCAGCCTTTCCCCCCCGCATCTAAAGTGCTTTGAATTTGGTTCGTCCACGTCTGTCATTAATTTTTCGCCTTGATATTTTTATGAATGAGTTCCGTGTTAAGCCCAAACTCCCGGGGCGCAGGACAGCCGGTGGGGCTTGTCTCTGTTCTACATCAAAGTGGAAAAAGGTGTCTCCTATTCAAACTGTATGGAAATCACAAAGTGTTTGGGAAGCCCCAGCATGTCAATACTTCTGTGCCAGTGTGCTGACACAAACCAACTCTTTCCACAGGGACTGACTGATCATGGTCGCCGTGGTCCGCTCTTTCATGGTACTGCTGCTCGCTCAGGTGTTGCTGGAAGGTGCTGCGGGACTCATCCCCGAGGTCGGCCGGAGGAAGTACAGCGAATCTGGGAAGCAGAGCCCGGAGCGGTCGGAGAGCTTCCTCAACGAGTTCGAGCTTCGGCTTCTCAACATGTTCGGGTTGGGGCGCAGACCCACCCCCAGCAAGCACGCCGTGGTGCCACAATACATGGTGGACCTTTACCACATGCACTCTGCGAACGGAGACCACAGCACTAAACGACCCAAGAGCATGGGGAAGCACGCAGAGAGGGCCGCCAGCAAGGCCAACACGATTAGAAGCTTTCACCATGAAGGTGCGTATTACTGACATACCTTCACCTGTCAGCCCTCTCAGACAACCCAAACCCATATTTAAACATGACTCAGTGCGTCAAGCTGAGCTTCAGAGTCTTCGCTGTTTTATGGAGGTTTAGTCATTTACGCACGACATGCATTCAAGTTATTTGTAACTCTTAAGAAGAAGTAAAAAAGAAAAACTGTTAAAGTGACTCGATTTATAAACAAGCACCTCACGCACAATTTAACCAGCTCTCTCATATGCTGTGATGCAACGGCAAAGCTAACACGCCTCTAGCAGCTGTCACAGGCTTCACAAACATCAAGGGGCAGCGGTATCCCTGGGGTAATTTGTTTCTTAATAATTGATGGTGTTTGCGTGGGCTGTGAAAACAGTTTTTCCAGACACGCACCACAGGAACGGGATAAAGGGCGGTGTACTTTTTGCGCAGGTGATAGACATCACCCTGTAGCTTCAAAAACACCCCGCATTAAAGCAGCACGAACCGGGTCAAAGTCATCGTGTCAGACTGAGTCATTTTTAACAAGACAGAAATTATTTGTTTGTAACGGTGGAAAGGAGGGGGTTGCCTCCTTTTTCTTTCCAAATCGGGTCTCTGCGTCTCCCTCTCTCTCCGTGATGTGCGCAATTACGCACCTTCCTGTATCACTATAACTGCTCTCTCAGTCTAGGGGACACGTGGTGATTTCTGGAGTGAATTTTTCAGTTTAACTCCATAATAAAGGGGCTGCTAAGATGGGGGGAAAAAATAAAAAATAAAGCCATACTTTTGTTACATTCTTAAAGCACTATTAAAGTTGTTTTTATTTAACTATCTCTTGATGAAATTAAAACAAAAATATTTTTTAGATATTATTACATATTGCTTTGTGTACAGACTTGATGTCAACTAAAGCCTGGAGTAGCTTTGTAGGCACTATTCCACTTCCTATGATCCAAGTAGTTCTTTGTGCAGCATACACATTACTAAGTCCATTGGGGCCCTACACAGAGTCCTCATACAGAGTCCTGTGTTTGACTGGAGAAGTTTCCATCAGAGTGAGTCAGAGGGGTGGTTGAGTGGTTGCTTGGGTGCTCTCCAAAGCCCTAGTGCAATGACACCAAGTGGCTAAACTGACACACTACAAACAATCCTGGCCTGAGCTGCAGGGCTGAGTGACTTCTCCCAGCCGACTTCTGGAAACATCTGCTCTCACACCTTGACACCACTGGCCATTACAAATGAGTTTAGACTGCATTTACACATGCAGCCCCTAGATAATTATTATTTTTTTGCCTTAACTTTCAGGGCTACATGGTTCCTACTCTTCTTGTGTCATGTCAATGACATCGTCGTGTTTGCTGTGCCATATAATAAGCATACATGTACAAATGTTAATGCAACACATAAAAGCAAACATGAGCCATTCATCTCATCTGCCATTTGACATTCATTTCTCTTGGATAATAAGATTCGCTGCTATCAGTTTTCAAAAGAAACCGATTTCCATGCCAAACAGAACATTTTCACTTTTACAAGGGAAACAATTGTCAGCAACAGATCTTCAAATGAATGACCTGACATTAGCTTTTATCTCCTATTTTGGCACACAGCACAAAAGGAAATTAGGAATGTCGATGCACTCATATCTGCGGTTCATACGCTTTTGACAAGCCTAAGCATGTTCACAAAGCAGTCTCAGAGAGATTGAAAATACTGTAGCAGAACCAAACAGAGAAAACAGTGACAAAGGAATAGGCGGCAAGAAAAGAGGATTTGGGGGCTAAGAGAACAGAGAGAAAATGGGATTTGGGTGCTGATGAAGGAAAGGAAGAGCCGGATCGAAAACCCGAAGAGAGGGAACGAGACACAGGGGGTTTTCCCACATCAAATGAGAAGTGATGAGTCTAATTGAGCTCTTTGTGCCTTTGGAGGGAGGTTTAGGATGAGATGGTGGAATTTCCTAAATGCCTCCTTTGAAAAGCTAATAGTTTTAAGGTTTGTGTTTACTTTGCCACACCAAACAGATTAAAATGATGGCCTATACATTTTCTATGATCCTTATAAAGTAAGAGTTCAAAGCAGGGCTGCCTGAAAGAAAATTGCAGCTTTTGCTAACACTTCTGTCATTTACCGTATCCCATTGAGGGGAATGCCATTTAACTTAAGTATAAGTGTTACTTTCATATGCCTCAGGACTGTTAAGAGTAGATATATAAACGATAGAACAAAGAATTTGCAAGTTTATGGACAATTTATTTGTAAATTCCTCCCCAGAGCAACAATCATGTAAAAAGTTATAAGAATACTGGCAGCTTCAGCTTCTTTTGCATTTTTAAGAATCATTTTTACATAGACCAATTCCTGACCGTCAGTAATCATCTTTGATCATAGTTCATTGCTTACGCAGAAGGAAGTTTTCTACAGTGACCAATTGTCTATGCAAATGAGCCATATGACGGCTGGCTAACTGATCTGTCTGATCTTATCAGAAAATATTAGCACACTGCTTTCATCCTTTGACATTTAGCTTGAGGATTTCAAAAGCTTGACTTTAATGATTGTTTTACATCTTAATTGCCATTTGTTTGAGTCATACCTGATAGACTGATTCTAATTGCTTAACAGTGGCCCACACCCACACTGTTTAATCGCTTGGTATGGCTTGAATCTACTGATCTAACAATGAGATCTTCATCAGTGTATATCTGGAATGTGAGGGAAATAATTATTTTCATGTCAATCCTTCTTTAATAATAAGTATTTACTTGTTAATTAAACTTTTGTTTGCACAATCTTACACTATGGCTGTCTATGTTGTTTCCTGTAGAATCAATGGAGGCACTGGCCAGCCTGAAAAGCAAAACAACCCAGCAATTCTTCTTCAACCTCACGTCTATCCCTAAAGAGGAGCTCATAACCTCTGCAGAGCTCCGCATTTACAGGGATCAGGTCATTGGAGCTGCACCTCCTAAGAACAGCAGCTCTACTAGTGGTGCTCTTGCTGGAGGTCTCCATCGTATCAACATCTATGAGATCTTCAGAGTACCAATAGGCTCCAACAGCACAGAACCTCTGGTCCGTCTGCTAGACACCAGGCTGGTTCAGGACTCTTTGAGCAGCTGGGAGAGTTTTGACGTGAGTCCTGCTGTATCTGAATGGACTTCAGGGAATGGCCCGAATCATGGCTTCATGGTGGAGGTGCTTCATCCAGAGCAGATGGGGAAGGATGCAGAGCATTCCCACAGAAGAAACAGGCACGTCAGGGTGAGCCGGTCCCTGCACCAGGACCAGGACTCATGGCCTCAGGCTCGGCCCCTGCTGGTAACATATGGTCACGATGGCCGTGGGGACTCAGTACTCCATACACGGGGGAAAAGGCAGGCAGCAGTCCGGAAACAACGTAGGAAGCATCAGCAAAAGGCAAGCTGCAAAAGGCATACCTTGTACGTAGACTTCAGCGACGTGCAATGGAACGAGTGGATAGTGGCACCCCCAGGCTACCATGCCTACTACTGCCATGGGGAATGCCCCTTTCCATTACCAGACCACCTTAATGCAACTAATCATGCCATTGTGCAGACACTTGTCAACTCAGTAAACTCAAACATCCCCAGAGCCTGTTGTGTGCCCACCGAACTCAGCCCCATTTCGTTGCTCTACTTGGACGAATACGAGAAGGTGATTCTGAAAAACTACCAGGATATGGTGGTGGAGGGCTGTGGCTGCAGATGAGAAACAGGTTGTGTGGACACAAAGCGTGAGTGAGCAAGAGAGAGAGAGAGAGAGACTAAGTGTTTAAGCTCTACTATGGACACCCAGTTTCCCAATGAAGACATTTATTTATATGAAAGAAACTAAATAATAGAGATATTGAGGAAGAAGTGAAAGTATATATGAATATATTTATGTCTACATAAAGTTGGGAAAAATAAATGTTTTAATCAAAGGAATATTCCTTAACTGGTTCTGAAAAAGCATTTCTGTTGTACATTTTGAAATGGGTGCAATACCACATGAAGTATAATGCTCAGATGTTTATTTTGTATTTATTTCTATTATAACCACTTTATTTGTAAATAAATAATGTGTATTTATCATAAAAAAACATGCAATTAGTCCAGTTTTGTAAGATCAGCACCAGCTGTGTCTGAGAAAGGGACTATAAGGTGAAGACTTAAAGATGGGTTTTAAATCCTAACACTACACTAATTGCAATGAAAGCAATGAAATATTTAGGTAAATGTAATTAGAAACTAAAAGCAAAGATCACTAGCGTAACCAGCTGCAGTACAGTGAAGGATCACACGACAATTTACATGCCCACAAATGTAACAGACTCCCATGGGAGGATTATAAAAACAGCCAAGCATGTTTTTATACATTACATGTCACTGCAAAGATTCCTGGGAACAATCTTCCAAGAGCTAGCTCTAGTGTTTATTCTTCTCCAAACCAATATTATCAGAGGAAAAAAAGTGTAACTGCAGCGCTTATGTGGAAGCTCTGACAGGGTTTATTTACAGTACAATTTGACATTGAAATACTGCACACTGTTGAGACAAGGACAGCAACAAGAACACATTTCACCAGCATTTTAATTAATTTGGATAAACATATACCTGCATCTGTCTATATGCGGCACACGCTCAGACAAATTGCCACCACAATGTCTGTCTCTCTTCCTTTGACATGTTTAAATCATGAGGTTTTAATTAGTTTAAGCTTTCAAGGAAATATATTGCTTCCAAAACAACACAACTGAAGCACATAAGGCATAGTAACAGCAAGAGACTCATGTTTTATATGAAGTATCTTACAATATAAATCCTGAAAATTTATAATGGGCATTTGAGCTACATGAAAGAACAAATATACACTCTGAATGACAGAGAACTGCTCAGAACTGCTCCAAATAACATAGAGGAGATATCTTGTGCTGCCATAACATCACATCAGATAATAAGAGACAAAAGAGAAACCCAAAAGAGTTTTGCGGAGTAAGAATGAGTGCGCTGGCTGCTGTGTTTGCATTAGAAAGGGTTTTGAGGGATCACAGTGCAGCTCAAAATACTTTAAATAGAATGTTTTAATGTGAGTGCACGTTGGGACCATGGAATGTTGGTTTTCAATCTCAGACACATGCATATGCTTGCATGGAAAACCAACGTGGTTGTTTTTTCAATCATCTATTCAAGGATTTCCTGGTGGGCTTTTTCTCTTCGAAAACAAATGTGCATTAAACAAAGATATGCTTGTTACTTATGTGGGAAACATACATGAAAACATTAAGAAGCCCTGGTGCTTCATATAAAAGATGCAGAAACTCAAACAAAAAAAAGTTGCCGTCTATATGAGTTCATGTTTCCTCTGAGTAATCATGCCGACTGAAATACTCCACATTCTGTCACTTAAAAATCATAAGCCGTAATGTAATTTATTTGATGTGACAGACTAACACAAAGTAGTGAATTACTGTGAAGTAGAAGGAAAAATGATAGACGGCTTTCAATGTTTTACAAATAAAGATCTGAAAAGTGTGCTGTGTGTTTCTATTTAAAAACTTTGAGCCATTACTTTGTAGAACCACAGTTACGGCAATTAAAGCTGCAAACCTTTGGGGGTATGACCCAACAAATATTAAATATGTATAGACGGTAGTACTTACCCAAACTTCAGTACTAAATACCTCAAGTTCAGTCAGATTAGATGGAGCAAGCCTGTTAACAGACTCTCACTGAGATTTAGATCTGAACTTTGAGTGGGCCATTCTAACACATGAATATGCTCTCGTCCAAACATTTCCACTGTATCCGACTGAATGTTTAGGGTCATTAGAAGACGGAGAGACGGTCACCCATCAGTTGTAAGCAGTTTCCCTGTCCCTGCTAAAGAAAAGCATTCTAATAGCAGGACGCGACCATTATATTTTACTGTGTGGGTTTTGTGTTCAGGGTTATGTACAGTGTCTGTTTTCTGCTGCAAAAAGTACAATTTTGATCTAAAGACCCTTCTTAAGTATATATGTTGTATCATCTACATTTGGTGGAGCATCAACATATTTCTTCTTGGCATACTTCTGTTATCATCCATTAGCTACTAGGGCAAACATTAGTTAATCAGCAGATTATAGCAGGGAAGTGGATCTCAGTATCTCATCCACAGTTAACATGGGCATCTAGACTGCTTCTCTGATTAATCCTCTCCTTGCATAGCTCATCATTTTAGGTAAATAGCCAAGTGTTGTTAGGTTTGTTGATGTACAATTCTCTAAATCTTTTGGAAGATGCACTGATCATTACTTCCAGATATGTTTAAAGCTTTAGAATAATGTTTGAAAACCTAACCCTCCTTTAAACATGACGCCTTCATGAGCTTTATGATACTGACTTCACTAATATTCCTTAATTAACTTCAGTGACGATCACAGAACAGCTGTATTTATACAAACATCAAATTACGCACAAATGAAATGGATTAAATAATCAGGTGATTTCTGGAGGGAATTGGCTGCACTAGTTTTTAGGGGTCTCTGATTAAAGGAAGCTAAAGACAAATGAATGGTGTCTATCAGATTTTTATTTGTTAAAAGTGGTGAAAACCATGCATCCTTCTCATTCCACTTTCCAGTTATGAGTTTCCTTGTTATTTACTCCATGTAGTCTTACTAAAATCCATTATTATTTTTGGTTGTAGTGGGACAAAATGTGATCAATAGGTGTGAATAATTTTCTAAGGCACTTTATCAAAGCATGTAACTGTTTAATTTATTATCTTAACATTCAAACTCAAACTCTTTTCAACTTCAATTTTTTGCACTTGTTTTTGTTCTGTCCTCCTTCTCCACCCCCTCTTGGTCCCATCTGGTGTCAATTTTTTCTTTGTAGAGCCCTCCATACCACAACACTACACATGAGCTACACATACATCCCCCAGTAGCGGCTCTATTTTAATAGACTTTAGGAGGAAGTCACTTTGTTGGCACACTTAGCAAAAAATCAACACAGAAAATCTAAACTCCACAACAGTTCCTGCCACAAATTCCAGCAGTAATGGCAAGAGTGGGATGTGGGGATTTTTTGGAGTTAAAAAAAGTGTTAGATTTAGTGGCTTTATAGTTCAAGTCCATAAAGCTTTCATTGGGTTGGGTGGAAATACTGCTCCCAGAGTGGGCGACACATGGGCAGCACTCCCAAAACCCTACTTCTGCACCCCATCCCAGCTGAACTGAGTTTCAGTTCTACTAAAACTCGACCACTGTTTCACCACCTACTGGGGTTTCTTGTTTTGGAACCCTGTTAGTATCAGAAAGCTCCTAGGGGACCACTTCTAAACTTTTCACTAAGAAGAAGGGATCAGGGGTCAAAGTAATAAGGACCAATTATCTCCGCCCATTCTGACTGACTTCCAGGCTCATCACGTCATCATGGTCTAGTGGCTTCGAGTGTGGTCAGCCACTGGATGGAACTGAGAATGTGTTTGTTTTTTACAATCCATTCGTTTTATCCTACTTAGAAACAATCTTTATTTTAGCACCATTTCACCAGAGATGATGATTCAAGACTGAGCTAAAAAACACAGCTGTTAGTCTGTGTATTTAGCAAGTTTCTTTTCACCTGCTGCACAGACGTGGACAAAGGCACTTTTAGAAAACAGATTTTTTTCTTTCCCTCTCCGCGAACATCTGGCAAATCAGTTAAAGGTGTCCTTCACTGTCTTTGTTTACACACAACAGAGTAACCACACAACTGATGTACATAACACTAGGAGCTGGGGCCCAATAGCATGGCAAGACTCATTCATTTTGTTTGTTGTGCAGCAAACCTCACCAAAACTGTCTTACAAACAACCTGAATCATAAGGGTTATAAAATCAGATTTCCAGATTTCTGGCTGGCCCAGAATTGGAAAATATGTGGCTGTGCTGTGCATCTTTGATGAAGCAGAGGGCTCCTGAGATTTCAATGGGCTCTGTGCCAAAGTGGAAGATGAAAATTAGGAGAAATATAAAGAGAAAGCTGCCACTTTAGAGTCTTTTTTCCAACTTGGGATCTTTTCTTCTTTATGTGCAGAACACTAATTTTAGAGGTGGTGTACACGGCGTTTCTGTATTCCGAGAACAGCCAGTAAGATGACGTCCGGCATAGCTAAGGCTGTGGCATCTGTGTAGCAGCTCTGAACACATCAAACAAGCAGGCGTCCACAGTTTCTGGAGCAGAGTAAAGATGGAAATTACTTTTCCAGAATGACTGTATGGTTGATAGTGCCTTTGCGCTTATACAATTGTTGTCCTTCATTTTTTTCTAAATCCATGTTTCTACAAGCACATGAGAACCAAAACGTATCTATAAGATCTTTGCAAAAAATTAAGAATTTGTATTTAATACATTTAAGCAACTTCCTATTATAAATACATTACCACTGTATGATTGTTAGAAATAAACCTGGGTGCAAACTATGCTCTGGTACTCTTATTTCTAAATTTGAGAGCAACATAGTAATTATTCTCTTGGCTTATTTAAATTTATAGAATAATTTGGCAGAAGTAAATTAGCAAATAATTTATAATACTAGCAGTTCTTATGCCAGGTCCCTTTTGTATCTGTCAATGATCAAGAGAATCAGAATATTATCTTCTCTCATTGTGCTCTTAGCCAAGCATATCCCATTGTCTTGACATGGTTTTTAGTACTCTGTACTCAGTAAAATAATATAGGTTTATTAGAATAAAAGTTAATAGTAATTAATTTAAAAAATAACTGCAATTTATTTAATTACTTTAACTCTATAATCAAACAGGAATGGAGATGTGCACTTTAGACTTTGAGGACTCACACTTTTCCACAGATGACATGGAAAGACTTCCATATGGCCCACATGTGGACAAACAAGCTTGAGGTTGGATTTGCCTCTAGACACTGACCTTAGATCAGTGTCGCGTTTTTGCCTCTCGTGGTTACAGTTAGGTTTGGAGTAAAGGGTAAACCCGACAGATCCTGGAACCTTGCCGTAGGGCGTCTCCTACACACCAAGCTTGAAAGAGTTATTGCGGTTACACGAGCAGCCTCCATCTTTATAAGAGGAAGTGAGTAGATCAATCAAAGAGAGCAGCATGACATCCCCCGGCATGCCTGTTAAATAAATGTCAATCTCAGACACTGTAAATCTCATGCATCACCACAGTTACAACATCAAAATAGTGTTTGCATTTAAAGTTGGCAATGAAAAGAGAGCTACAAACATAGCTGTCTTGTCAGGTGGAAGAACAGTAGCAAAAGATTGAAAATGCACACTATATCAAATATGTGGAACACTTAAAGACAATACACCAAGACTTATCTTAAAAAGCTGATACATAAAGCCCTAGTCAACAAAAACAACTTTATCAAAATGCTGTACTGCTGGTCTTTAGCTGCAGTCTCAGAGAACAAGTATCATGCATCTTTTAGATGCACATATGCTCCACCACACACAAATTCTGTGACTGAATTACCTTGTCAGCATGAAAGCATGTTCTGAAGAGGTATATGACTTTAGCGTTGAAAATAGTAAACTCATGTCACACAGTTTCTTATCTGGCCACATATGTTATCATATCTGTTTTACCAGAGTCTAAACATGAAGCAATGAGTTCCATTTTGTGAAACATAAACTCCGGTCCACACACAGTTTGTGTGTTACTTAACATAGGCTCCTTTTTGCTGCTGTTCTGCTGTTTAGACATCGTTTTGTTGATTTATTTTTCAGTGTTCATGAAAACTTTGAGCTATGCTACCAAACTGGGAGATGTGGAAGATGTTTTTGAAACGCGTATTTACTCACTTGCCTCAGATTTGTATCTATTCAACTGAGGATATTATGGTGAACTCAAATATTGTCATATTTTACATTGTACATCAAACATGGAAGATAAACATTTTCTAAAGACAATAAATTACAGCTGATGCTGTTATAGCTACAACTAATGAAGAGCACGGTGATATGCCTGAAAAGTGTTGCTACACTGATCTGTTGAAATAATAAAAATGTAAAAAGAAATAAAACTGCATCAATGGAATTTATTTTTAATGTAAAACATTTTCTACCATGATATTTAGAAGAAAAAAAGTCTTACATGGACAATATTTTTAGTAAATAATAATTTAAGAATATAAACAGCTTCAAATGGAATTATTTTAGTGTTTTATATATTTATGTCGATGTTTGCCCTTCTATGTGTGAGTCTACATGTTAGTACTGCTTAAGAAATCATTTCATATAAATATGAATATTAAAGCATTAATAGCCAAATTAGACACTCACACAAGGGTTAAAAACAGCCGGTCTGACGCACATAATTAAATCAAACTCCCAAAACAGTCTCTGTTTCTCTCTGATTCTCTCACCTTTGTTCGGTTTGTTCAGCCGCTGAACAATCTCTCCACAGCTAAAGTCCAGGAACCTGCTATTCTGCAGATCACCACGGTGCGCAGGACATTGAGTTTGTTAATACGATCAGGACCGGTTTGATTTTCATCTAAGAGGCACCAGAACCAGTTGAACAGAGCTCTGAAATAGGTTCACTTGTGTTTTACTATGTATGCAGCAGCAGTGACTGGTTCTGCTTTGCTCCCATCCCTGTGCTACAATCTGCTCAGCTTGGATGCAGTGCAACATGTGCCTTGATGTGAAGTCATGTAGCTAATAGAAATACAAAGATCTGCTAAGGAAAACTGTTACCATGAAAACAGCTTTTAATCCTAAATTATTCAGCTCCTATTTGTCCGTCTGCAAGACGGACACAACCACTGCAGACTTTGGCCACAAAGTTGTCAGACATGTGTGACATCAGCATAATACATTGCATGTTTACTGTTTTTATTTTCATCGCAAATATGAGACATTGTACAGTACTGTGATTTTCAAGATTTTTATAAATGCCAATATCAGAATCAAATTTTATTACCATCCCCAGTTCACTGGCTATGCTACAGAGTCTTCCTGACAGCCCGTCATGAATGCTCAGGCTAGTTAGCATAGACTCCAATGACGACAGATAAACAGTTTTTCTGGAACGATAACTTGTTTCTTCACCATTAGCACATTGAGCAGTGCATACATGAGGTTGATTGACAGTGCTAAGAGCATACCTCTGGTATGCTCTTACCAGAGGTATGCTGGTACCTATTGCCATTTGAATTTCTTCAAATGGCAATAGTAGTAATGGAAGGTTGTGGAGGAGATCAATCTTTTAGCAGATTATCTCTCTCGTACCATACTATCATGATGCAGTGACAGTTTTAACAAATATATAGGAAACATTTGTTTAATAGAAGTTACATCCTACAGTTTTAAGCAAAGTAAGGTACTGTGCTACTGAAAGACACGGAAGACAAGCTGAATGTAGAAATAACACAAACATGGTTCAGTCACAAGATAGAAGAACAGACCCCAGAGGTAAATACTCTGTATGCTTTAGATCTTTTTCTGGGTCAGGTGGTCCACACGTGAAACAAATGATGGTTCATTACCAGGCCTCTGCTGAACAGTATAATGAATGGTATAACATACCTAGGAAGTAATTCCACCATTTGAGACAGCTGTGTTGGCACAGGGAAAGAAACAAGTATGAACACAATTACTCTGTACCTTTCACAAGATGCAGCAAAGCTTCCCTCTCTAATAACCCTCTACAATATCTGCCTTGTGTAATTTTATGGGAGGTTCAGTGCAACTCAATTAAATAATGAGAGAATTGTCATAAACCCAAGACAATATAAAGTCTTGAGCTCCAACAGTGTTGGCTATAATCTAAACCCATTTGTGAAATTTATGTGAAAATTGCAGTGGTTGGATGAAATTTGCATAATTGTGTGGACTTAATTCAATTATTTTGTAATTCTTACAGTCAAAACATAATCCAATAGAGAATGGGGAAGATTTATTTTACTACTAATCAGTAAAGGATTGGTGTTTCATTTCAAAGGTCTCTGGACTTTTCATGGCTATAGAACATTAAGTCTCTTTCAACAAATGCAGTACACCATTACACCCAATGATGCTGTTGTCACGCCACTGATTCCCCACTGCCATCTTGTTGTGTTTAGGCACACACTGGCACAGTGCTGACCCAGTTTGTGCTGTGTTTGTATAACCAAAGAGAAACAGTGCAGGCTTAGTGAAAACATCTTTTTTAAGGCATAACCAATGTGTAAAAAGGCCTCAGACAGAACATGGCTTATGAAAAAGAAAGTTCTCCAGTTTGTTTGTGTCTTTACTTCTAGTGGTCCTCCCTGAACTCTTTTGCAATCAGTCTCTGTTCATTTTGGTTTTGGTTGGGAAAAGCCTGCTTGTTTTAAAAGTTTTGAAGGTTTGCGCAAATGTACCTGCTTCTAAGGTACATAGAGAAGGCAAAATAAATCTGAGCAGGTGAAGACTTCATCAACACTTGTAGTATTAATAAAGCAGCTTGGATAGCCAACTGGTTTTTCACTTGTAACCTTAACAGAAGGACTTGAGGGATAATCCTGATTATTGTCACATCTGGACATGTTGTTCAGTCAATTAAGTTCTGTATTTTTAGGCCTTTAAGTCACTTTGAAAATAATCTCCAACTAATTTGACAGTGAGACTATTTTCATTACGCATTTGAAAGGCCAGTTTACACCCAAACTTTGACTTTCTGGCTGATGTCTTTACATCCTGCTTTAATATTTTCTCATGATGTTCTTTCTCCCATTATGCTGTCGATTTTGAGAAGTGCACCCATCTCTCCTGCAACAAAACATAATGCAGTGCGGCCTCTATACTTTACAAATGGGCTGGTGCTCTCATGTATGTAAGCTTCCCCCTTTGTGCTAAAAAGTAATTATGGTTGCTATAACATTTTGGAAAAAAAGATGAATATATTTGGTTCTATAAGATGTTGTAGTTGGTTCTTTATCATTTTAGGGGAGCTTTTTAAGAGCTATTTTGGAAGATCCAAGGTGACCAGCAGGTGATTAAAATACGGAATATTTTGATATGTGGTGGAAAAGACAGTTTGCCAATCTACAATGTTTGACTAAATCCAACTAATCCCGGCATGTGCAAAGAAGTCGCACATGCCTGTTTGCCTAGAAACCCATTGGGACACTGTAGGTCTTCATTAAATCCTAAAGCTGTTTCCAAGGTGGAATTTTAAACTTGAATATATCAATGCTACTGTGGCCACAGCTAACTTTTAGATAAAAACTAATCTGAAGCGTCACCTAAACTACAGAAAATTAGAGGGCTTATATATTTAGAAGTTTTGAGAAGCACCTTGAGTTGTCAACAAACCTCAGTTCCCGAAGCAAGAGTTGATCCTAGCTAGGAAAGTCTGAGACCTGTTATGAAGTTCAAACCTCACTTGGTGGTCTATGAGAACAAGCTGGTGCTGAATCTTTTGTTCTTAGAGCAGATTACCAGGAGGCCACTTCCAGATGCAGTACACCAGGGTAAACAGACTCCACTTCCCTGGGTGGTATGGAACCAGCCCATTCCCCACACTTTTCTCATTAGTGTAATAAGCTTTGTATAAACTACTGGACTGCCATTGTCAAGGACACATGCACATCTCCTTCATTCATCCATTCATCCATCCATCTGTCAATTTGTTACAAGTCTCCATGCTGGGGATTTGAAGGTTAGTAAAAACTTAAATGATGAACTGACAACATATACTTATGAGGCTAAACACCTTTTAAAGTAAACACTCTCTGAATGAAATCGCAGATGGTAAACAAATGCTAGACGTCCAAACTAATATAGTTAAAATGTGGAGAGACATCAGATGTCTGAAAAGTAAATAGCATTTGTTTTTGCACACCACATGCACCCTTGTTGAAAAACATGTCTGTTATTCTGGAAGGACCGAGACGACAGATGCCTATAAAGCAGTTCCAAAACCTAGGGGACTCAGCCAATTAAGCCACCAAGTATAACTCACAGCTCTTCACATCGCACTCCCACAGCCTGTCATTGGCATGGCAAAGTCTGCCTCACCAAGCTTCCTGTGACTCACTTCCTGTCCCGGCCCTGCACCTGCACTCCCCTGGGTGATGTCATGGCAGGTTTTCCTATTAGAGTCTTACTACTGAGCACACTCCCCATCTGGCAAAATGTGCATAAGCACGTATACATGAATGTGTTTATGCTTGTAAATCAGCATGCCTGGTACAGACATCTTTCAGAAAACGTTTAGCGAGCGTGGGCCTTCATAACTTAGGTGATGACTTATACTTTTAGGCCAAGACTTTGGTGACAAACACAAATCAAACAGACATTTAGGGAAAAGAACAGCCTAAAGGCATTTAATTGTCATTGCATTCTCCCTTCCATTCTTTGTACTCCCATATGTCAACGTGTTACATAAAAGCCTTTATGTCTGTTAAAAAAAACAAAAAAAGAAAACTTTACATTATTTTTTTTTTTTTTAACTCAGTCAGAAAACTACTTTTCACTTAATGTGTAAATGTCTGTATTGGTTTGAATAAAAAAGGTAGATATCTCTTCCATTTCTATAATAATACATTTAATCAATTTAAGGTAACATTTTTATGATTTAATATAAATACTGTTTTGGGGAATTTGAGAACACCGTTTTAGTCCCAACCTTTGCCTTGGAAGTTTTTTTTTTACCCTCAAACAGAAGACGTTTGTAAAGACAGAGAAAGACTTTTATATCAGTACAATGCTTTGCAAATGTCCTGAACTTTTCACATTCTATCACATAACATCCAACAACTTCAGCATATTTCTTGGGATTTATGTGACAGACCAAACATAATACGTTAATTCTTAAGTGAAAGTAAAAGTACACAAACCTTCTTAATTTTTGGTGCATATAAAAGTCTGAAGAGTGTGATGTTGGTCTTAATTAGAGGGGAAAGCGGGTTGGGGAGGCAATTTGTAAACATGCACTCCACAATCTTCTTCAGATTTTTATTCATGAAAAATCTAAAAACAACTATGTGCCACTGTGTCTAAAAGCATAATAAAAGTGCAATAAAACACACACAAATTGTGGTTTTAATGTGACAAAATGTAAAGAGTTCCAGAAAATAATTTTACAAGGAAATAATTTTACAAGAAAGTGTTATAGTTTCCTCTTTTGTTCTTTTCCACCCTTTTTAAAAAGTTATACATTGTCTTGACTGTCATTGCTATCTTTTCTGTACTATTTGGTTTTGATTGCTGTCAGCTGATATTATAAGCTATCCTAACAGCTATCTATGGGACACTGCACTCTGTCCTCCCTGTTAGTGTATTCTTACACAACAAGTCATCTGGCTGTCAGTTTGATAAATGATAGAGTAGAAAGAGTCGAGTGTAATGTAAGGACAAAGTTAGACCAATGTGTTTTTATTTTTGCCATAGGTTTCTCATTACCTGGAACATTCCTCAGCACCTGCACAAAGATAAACACTCTTTGTGTATACTATACTTTTTGATGGAACAATGCAATTATTTAGTTTAGCAACAAGACATGATTCTTTACTTCTACAGTAAATATACTGTGTGTATACTTAGAAACTTCCTTCCTTTATTAGAATGGGCAGTATTTAGAATACCACAGTTTACCAACATTCGGGGGTTGACATTGGACTTCGTCTTCATCGTGTCACTGAACAAACACCGGGCGTTCTGTTGACTGGGGTATAAAATAGTGCTGTTGGGTTTTAGGTTTCCAGAGCGGATCAGGGCTGCAGTATATTGAGTCCATGTGGGGAGTACGTTTTTAATCTGAGCCTTACCCACAGTCCTTCCTGTTTCTAATTTGGCGCTGCAGTGGTTTTGTCCCGAGGCCAAGAGCCTCTCTTCCACAGAGTGTCTATTTCCTCTGAAGTGAATAGTAGCAGGTGTGCTGGCCTAAGATCCTTTGGAGAAGTCTGCTTATGAATGGCCCACATCTCACTCTTTCTCGCTTGTCTTTGTTTTCTTTTTTCTTCCTTGCATTCTTATTTTTCAGCACGTCTCATGTTCTTTTCCTTTTTTTTTGTTTTCTGTCTTCCTCAGCTGTTTTGTCTTCACCACTTTGTGGTTTCTTTTTTGTCTCCTTCATCTTTCATTTTATTGTTCTCCTTTGCTGTATTTGCTGTCTTCAAGATCAAGCAGAACACTTTGAATAAGTCATAAAGATGTATAGTTTGTTGTGATAAAGCAACAGAACATAAACAAGGGCAGCTCAATAACATCTCCACATATTCGAGACATATAAAAGTTTCAAGATCTAAATTAGTTTTTGAATTAAGTTTAAAGAAATCAGCTTTCCTTTTCAAAAACACAACTACTTGCGCAAACACCATTTCCATCAGGAATTAATTTTGCTTATGCAACTGGCAAATGTTCACATGCAGTGCAGGAGGAGAGAAACGTGTATGTGTGTGTTTGTGAGAGATAAAGACACAGAAAGGCAATCATCTCAGTAATGAGCCTCTTGTCACCAAGTCAGCTTGATGGACAAAAATGCATCCAATCTTAGCGGAGGAGACATGTTGTCATGCCGCTTCAAGGAGGCTGTGCATCTGGAATTAACCTTTAGAGACCTTCAGTCCCCTCCCTTCCCTAAAACACACGCTCTAACGAGTCGGGTTCTAAAGGGTGTAGCATTTTAAGGCAAATGAATCCTGTCGAGTCTAAGTCATATTCTTACTTATCGCTGAGAGAAAAGCAGCAAAAGAAACCATGTTTGGGGCCAACACTGTGTGACTAAGCTCAGGGGTGAAATCCAGCTGCAAAGCCATTAAGGAAATGAGAGTATAACTAAAGGGTTGTTTAACAGAAACACATGAACTCTTAATGATGTTTGTGTTTCTTCAATTTTGCTTCCACATCATTGTGCCAAGTTGAATTTGGTGTAAAGGTTATGAGCGGATGTTGCAGACTCTGTTCCCTGTAAATGCAAGAACATGTGATTTAAAAAATTTTAAATTTTCAAAGTACGGTACTTTCATAAAAAACAACAAAGAGGCTATGTACTTCATAAGGTATTCCTACAGGACAAATTACAACACTAATACTAAAATTATTAATCCTCAATTATAATCTTCCTACCACATCACTCTAAATCAATTTATAAAATTTCATTGCAGTCATTCGGAGCAGCCTTTGACCCTCTAACAAACAATGGACATACTCCTGCTTGTGTTTATGCTTCATCCCTGTTTCTGCTGCCCTGATTTTCTGCCAAAGTCAACTATGGGCATTTTCATTTCCAGCCGTGGCATTTCCGGCATCTGCACACGCTTGTGTTTACACAGGATGTTCAAACTCGATGCAGATTACACAAATCCAATTTGGAGGCTGAGTTCAATCACCTCCTTTATTTCAACATTAAGTAGATGAAGCTGGGAGCCAGATCACCACATCCATTTCCAGGAGGATTGGGTAAGGGTAATGAACTGTACATCAGTAAGTTCAGAAAGTATTTTGGAGAAGGCAGATGGATGTCATCCATGGGTTCCCACACTCTTGCATGTGGTTGAATTTACTCAGTGTAGTTAAGATTGTTTCTTTTTCATATATTCTTACAAAGGTTCTGGTCCCTCAATGACAAAGAACTGTGAAGAAACTAAAGGAACATACAGAATTTTAGTGCAATTCCCACACTTGAGGTATAAGTCTCAGTTTATGCTCACATGCCAAGACTAAACACACGTAATACAGCTCTGTGTTATGAACCTTTTTTCATCTTAAATCAGATAATCACTGATTACTTAAACTCAGGAAACACAGTATAGGTCAGACATCAGTGGTGCCAAGTCAAGTTTCACATATTGTACAACGAATTATTTCCAAGTTTGGCTGAGGGCGACCTACAGGCGCGCTGGCCCATTCGCTTGTTTGAGTCCAGCTCCAACTCCAGACTGAGATGGGAAATGCAGCGGAAGACTCAATGGTCTCTGACCTTTTCACAAGTACAAAAGGACCTTCTCTGTGTCCAGAAGGGCAGTCATTTGTTCAACAGGATTTTAATTACTGCTCACTTCAAGCAAAAGTTCTTTGGCTGGTGTCTGTGCCCTCACCTGGCTCCTCTTTTGCATTTGGGAAGGGCATTGACCTTCCAAAGCACCTGTTTGGCCAGAATAGGGCTGCCAATCTGTCCTGACTGAGGTAACCATCCCACGTCTTTGGAGAAACTCCATTCATTGCAGCTAGTTGTCTGCCTAATTGTATCACATTCTGCGTCTTTGTGCTAGCATTCCCTGGGCAGCTAAAGGTTGCCAAAATCTCATCCGCCACATCAAAAGGGCCCTATTAACCCCTGACCCATGGTTGGTGTGTGTGGACAAGGTCGCTCCTCACACCCAACCGGGCCCATTAACACGTCGCCCCGCAGCAGAAGAACTATTTTGACGGGCTGTAATTGGTGCTAAGTGATGGTGGACAAAGGCCCCCTCTGTGCTGCCTACTGGACTGAGCAGTTCTGACCGCTCTCCGAGCTTCACGCTTGACATTTCCCTTCTGAGTCCAATGTGAGGAGAGAGGAACTGGGGAAGCCCCCTTCCTGGACAACCACCTCCTAAATTTCTTCATCTTTTCAACCCCCTTCCGTTAGCCATGGCGCTCCTTTGAAAATGTGTGATAATGAGGTTCTAGAGGGGAGAACAGGCTGGAGCAGAATTGCATGGTCAAGATCAGTGGAAACTGATTAGTCCAATGGCAGACCATTCCTTTCAGAGCAACCCTAATTAGTTTATGTTAGCTAGTGAAGGTCAGGGGGCGTGTTTGACTCAGGCCTTTTCTTTAAATGCCACAATGGTGTGATGATCTGTCAATGCAGGTGCAGCTTTCGGCTGCTTTTATGTTGCTAATCTACTTTGGGTATTGCTCGTACGGTTGAGCTGCAAAATGGTGTAGACAATAAGGTCTTTTACCAGTGATTATATGACATTTATGAAAACTAGCCTTCAGCAACCTTTTTTTCTGTCCCAGGCTATCTACATTGATTAGTCATAAACTGCAAAATTATAACTTTACAAAAGACCAGAAAGCTCCTTAATTTTACATGCAATACTTATTATTTTAATACTAAAGGCAAGCCACAACATCTGAACAAGCTAAAACTAAAGAGAAATATTTTATTATCTAATTTTTAATGCACCCAGTAGGTTGAGCTCTTTGACTGAATGATTGTCATTTCCCTGCCCCACTTCCATTGCCGTTTACAAATCACTGAATTTGTTTATCACAAATTACAATTCTTCCAATCTATAACTGCAATCCCAAATGCCCCATTGTTGTGTATAGTGTGAGTCCATGGAAACAGCCCTGTGGACCCAAGCCAAGGCTTCTCTTACACAAAACTCTATACTTAAGACAGGTCTAACTCCCTATCCCGTAGGCCATGCCATGCTCTCATCCCCGTATTTAACATTCTGACGTCAGACAGGAGCAGAGGAGGCAGCAGAGGCGACTTTAATACTAAATCTCTCACCCTGTCATTATCGGCCTGTGTGACCGCCTATCAGGGGCCTGTGAGTGATGTGGGAAAGCCTGGGCCATGTCCTCCCAACTCCTGCAGACCAGGCCGCCTGCTCTGTCCAAACCAAACTGAAAAATAAAGGATAGGCACAGCTACAGCTGACATCAATAAGATGCTAGGCTCTTTATGCCCACTCTGTGGTTAGAAGGAGAGAAGCCTGTATATTAATCTCTTTCTAGTCTTTACTCTTATGTTTTCTTCCTCTTTTGCCTGCTTACCACACAAATGGTATTTCTGGGCCCTCCATTCCATTACTGCTAACTAAAACAAAGGCAGAGAATGTAGTTTCTAATATCTATTGCCTGTACAGTTTCTCTCCACTTCTAAAACACATGCACAAAAGAAAACAAGAGTAGACTGGCCTTGCACCGTCATTGTGATGGATAGTCAGATGCCAATCTAATGCCCAATTAATGTTTTAATGTTAATTTGCTCAATAATTGTTAGGTTGTTTCGTTTCAATTTGAGCACATGAATCACGCTATGCTTCACATTCAAGACTCGAAAAAGCCAGTTACAATTCATTCAATACATAAATATTGGTAAATGGCATGTACTTGTATAATATTTTATCAAGTCAAGAGGACCCCAAAGCACTTCACACTACATTTAATCATTCATCCTGTTGAGAATAAATAATTCTGTGTTTTCCTCTCTTTTAGCTATTTGCATGCTCATATACACAAACATGCATAAACATAGATCACATGAGCGCAAAGCTAAAGCTAGAGGAAATGACATGTAGAGGAAATGACATGTTAGGAAACACCCTCACAGTTATGCACTACATTTTGTTGGTCTAACACATGAGAGTCCAAGAATATACATTGTAGTTTGTGGTTGTAGCATGACAAAATGTAGTACATTTCAATGGGTATGAATACTTTTGCAAATCACTACAGTGTGTTAATATAAAAGTGCAGAAAATGGGGTCTAAAGCAACAACTTTACTGACTGTAAGTTGCCACAGCATTGTCTAGACACCTGTGGTGGTGAAGAAAGGAACCAGACCATGCCAGCTGAGTCAGTCCAACGGGCCATGTGATGTGGGTCTTTATGAGAGGACACCTGCAGCACCGAGTGCCCCAGTCAGCTTTGTAAAAGCTCCGATACTGGGTGGGGGCAACAGGGGGAGAGCAACAGGGCCAGTTCCAGGTTTGGCCCTGAGGGCCATAACTATCACTCCAGTTCATGGGTTGCCTTTGGCCTTGCTAACTGTTCCATGAAATGGGCCCCAGAAACAGTGCAAACCTCCCAGAAACAGGCTGCTCACTGTTAACCAACAGTGAACTCTTTGTGTGAAAACTGTCAAAGCTGGCCTTTTCAGCACCGGTCCTGCCTTTCTTTTGAGTCTCAGCTGTGAGCAAACAAAACAGCCTTAAAGGTTTGCATGATGGTAAACTAGCTAGTCGGCTATTTGTATCTATGTTTGTGTCACTGAGAGCAATGGACTTTCTCTGTTCGGTCAGCTGGCCTTCGGAGGAGATGGTAAGAGACCATTGTCAGACTTTAGCAAATGCAAAGTTAATGTGCAGTATGTTATTTGTCGTATTCCTAACATGGAATATTTTCAGAAATAAAAAGACAGTAATGGTGTATATCGTTATATAAACATTCGTTCTTTTATGTGTGCATGCAGGCAAATCCTGCGGTATAAGTGGTTAGCAAGCTTTAAAATCCTATTTATTTAAAGCAAATATTGTATGTGTTATTGGGTCTCTGTTTGCATGTAACAAGTTTCTGATTTGTTTCCTACATACAGTTATAGGACCAAAACAATAACAATTATTCAAAACATTGAAGAAATATTTTTGTCACTCCGTTACACAGAAATATAAAGAAGTTTATGTCAAAAGATTTTAACAGTGTTGTCAGTGCATAAAATGTTCAGTGAAAACAAAAAAAAACATTAAATGATATCTGTTGTAGAGTTTAATTTGAGGCTTAAATGGACCATCAAGTACCCCAGTGTTAATAAATTCCCCAGAAGCAATGTTCACTCTTACAGCTGCATGTAACACAAAGAAGCTATACAGCATGGCTAAAATGAGCTACAGCTACAACTGTCATGGAATGAATAAATGCTTCAATATATTTATTAAGGTGGATAAACTCTGCAATAACAGCCTTTTTTACTTTTTCTCCTGTTGGATGGAATGGAAAACCAGTAGCACTGGGCTTAACCGCGTTTCACTTTGCATAATCGTTCCCAAGGTTGCCGTTTTTTACTTCTAGGCATTCTGAGCCAATATAATTCAATTTTTGTGGCAAGACCAAATTTTTGCAGCCCGGCTTTTGCTTCTAAACTAAGATGTAGTTTGGGTGAAGGAGGTTTGTCTTGCCGCCACCACCGCTATATAGTCAAAGCGATATTCTGATTCACTTTCCTTCAACAACAATGCTGCTTCTCATCACACAGTCAAAATGCAAAGTTATGAAAATTATAACTTTCTCTCTTGCGCGATAAAATATTTACCTAGCAACAAGGTGAACACACATAAGCAACAAAGTTTCATTACACCTAAATCAACATATTACTATGCACAAAGCTACATACTGGATGGTTTGATGGTAATGTGACTGTTTACTACATAGGAACAGATGACACAAACTAAATAGAGTCAAAGTCATTTACAGTTAGTTAAAATTCCCTGCTGAGAGGCCCTGTTAAATGTTTCTTCCACAGACTTTGCTGGGAAATATTTGCAATGGTTTCCATCCAAATGTGGGTCACTCAGTTCTGCATTCACGGCACAGGTGAGCTGGACCAGGTTTGTTTGGCTTTGGTCATTGGCTGTCCTTTCCTTTCCACAGGACTGGGAAAGCAGCACCACAAACAGCTTGAGACAACAAGAGATGCTTTTGTCCAGCTTACCACAGCGAAATGACACCGCTAATCTGCCTGCTGCCAATGTTGTCCAGGTCTCCTCGGACAGTCCCTAGGGGCCACAAGACCTGCTGCAGGCCAGTCAAAGACAGGCAGGAGAGTGAGAGCCCTCAGGAGAATAGGTAACACTGACAGCCAGTCATTCTGCAGTAGCATGCAGATGAAAACAACCTCTTTCACATGCCATGTTTTTTGGCTCCCAAGCCTATAATCATGCATGATTAGCGTAAGAACTCAATTCCGAGCTGGGTCTATTTCTTATTCCTGTCACACTGTCAGAAAATATATTTACCTACCATTCTCCCAACTGTCTCAAGACATGAAGGAGGCTTGAATGATCCATGGAAATTACATTGGTGTGTGATATTTTAAATATTAAAAACTACCTTTCAAAATGTGACATTTAGAAATGGAGAACTGATGTTATGATCAATTTTAAATTTGGATCAAATTGTTGCGATTAAAGCATTTGAATGTGGTGTTACATCTGAATGATTAATTTTTATTTTATAATTTGCTCAATTTGTCAAAAACAGTTTTGTTAAACAATGAACTGTCATCCAAGTGATTCATTAGATCCTTCCCTCCAACCGTTTAATCTCCCAACATTTAGAAGATGTTATTGATCAGGTTAATCAGGATCAGCTGGTGATCAGAATCAGTCAGTATTCCACTTTACCAGCAAGTGATTGGTAATCAGCCAGCCAGAAATAAAAAATTTAAAAAATCAATTTTTTTTCTTGTATATCACTTGTAAGTTGTAACATGTCACAGTAAGTACATCACACTTCAGTGTGGAAGTTGTTACTGAAGAAAGAAGAGTCAGTTCAGAGGTCAAAATTACATCAAAGGAAGAGTAAAAGCTAATACAAGCATGTAGAAAGGAATCAGAGTCCTACAAAGGTATGTCAGCATCTCATCGAGGCTGCCACTGGATTGAAACAGGAAAACAGAATGGAAGCAAATCTTAACCTACTACAATAACGTCCAAAGTTCAGTCCAATTTTATCTGTGATGAAAACTGTTAGGTTCTGAGTAAAACTAGCCACTCTCTCTCCCACAGAGAGTGATGTCTCTCCTGGTTCTAAACACAGTGGTCATTCATTGCAAACTGACTCCATAAGACTAAATTAACAGTTCAACTAAATTAAGGGATCTGCTAATAACAACACAAGATGACAAATCAAACTTTTTTCTTAGATATTAAAAACGTTCAGGTACAGTTGGTATCACAAAGGAGTAAAGGAGATATTATTTTAGTTATGTTTGAAACATCTGTTAACTTGTTTGTAGATGTCTAGTGAGGCAGGTCTGTGTCCCAGTCCTTTTTTCAGAAAACTAATCTGTGTCCCCATTTATTTTATGCTATTTTGGCTTATTTAAAGTTTGTAATTTTTTGTATGACTATATGCAATGGATCTTTCAAACAAAGTAAATTTTTGTTAGTTCAGGTCCACTTGTTTTCTGCAATTGACAGCAGTCACCTTAAGGTTGTCTTGCTGCACCTTGTCATTATTGTTCGTGTGCAATATATCCAGTCAAGTCTTTTTCTCTCTGTACCCATCAGAACACTAAAACTGCTAAATATATTGTTTATTTGTATTTTTAAGGTTAAAAAAAAGAAGAAAAAGAAAACCGGTGTAGTTTGAAACTCTAAAGGTGTCGCTCTTTAAAACATGAAAGATATATTCCTGGATTTGATCACCTTTCTAAAGGATATGCTTATTATGAAAACCCAAAATTGAATAAGACAGCCATACACAGCTGCTGGTCTAATTTGCTTTAAGCATGTACAAATAGGACGGCCCACAGTGACCATAAAAGTAGAGTGGAGGTTTTGCTCAACGCGGCACTTTTGTCTAACCAGAGGCAGAGGGACGCCTTCCAACCAACAAACAGATCACAAAAGGAAAAAGTAGCAAAAACACACACAGGGACTCTCACATGATAGTTAGAAATACAGCAAAATAACTCAAGAGGCTCACAGTTCTCTTTTGCAGCACTGTTAACTAATAAAAATATATATATATATATGTTAAAAATGTTCAATTGAGCTTTGTTGACTTTTTAGGAGAGTGTCATCTACACATATTAAAAATATAAATACAGTAAACTTAAAAGCATTCATACTGCCTAAACTTTTTCACATTTAATTCTATCCGAATTACAGCTGTAAATAAAAGTATATCACATTTTTCATTAGTTGGTCACAGAACAGCACAAAACAGCAAAGTGAAAGGAAAGTGAAACCCGATTTTCAAATCGTGATGTACATTTGGATTCAGTCCTTTCAGTCAATACTTTGTAGAGCTGCATTTTGATGCAGTTACTGCCACATCTGCTGCGATATACATCTGCAAGCTTTGCAAGTTTAGTAAAATTGTATCCATTGCTCTTTATAGAATAAACTATGCTCAGGCAGCTTGACTGGAGAGGGTCAGAGAATTACATAAAGCCTGCTATACATTTTTCACTTAATCTTACATTTGAACTTTGGGTCAATCTAACACTGTGTTTCACAGTGAGTTGGTGTCTTCAGGGTAATTTTGGTCTAATTTGATCTGAGCACGTTCTTCCACATGTTTGTTCTATCCCACTTGCCACACTTTAAACCTCACTTCTTAATACAGTAATTACCGTTCTCTTGCTACTTGTCATACTGCATTACTCTGTGTTAGTTTAACACATAAAATATGTCACAAAATTGAAAAGTTCACGAGGTGATGAATACTTTTGCTACACACGGCAAAAGCCTATATTTTTAGTCTTTTGCAATAAATATTTTCTGAGCCCCCATGTATATATTTTTACTACATTTTCAGAGTTGTTTCTCAGCTTAAAACTGGCACCAATGTACCTCCTGTGTGTTGTCTATACAATTTATTGCACCATGAAAAGTTTTATTTGCTCTTGAACCATTTGCTCTGGAAACCCCCTGTGGATACGATGTGCCTTGTACATTTATATAAGTACACACTATGTTCCTGCACATTAAAAGACATACAAGGAAATATGCAAAACACACACAATCACCCACACAGCTGGATGTATATCTGGGATTTCCCTTTAGATACTGGAAAAATAACCAACTTCAAACAGTAAACTAGGTGCTAATGAACTGGATCCTGACAGGGTTTACTTTCCGCTAGCAGAGACCCAACCGACAATGGATCTATTCACGGGATCTCAGCCATGGAAAGTGTTGGTAAAGTAATCTCGCTAGAGTTTATGTGACCTTTTCTAACTCTGAGTACAGTTTTCTGTCCTCAGCCCTTTAAGGTCGGGCCAAAAACAACACCAACCTGCATCAGCTGATACAAGCAAAGGCTACCTATTTTGTATACCAAAATGGCACCCATTCATAGCTAGTTTGCAGATTGATGCGGGGAGGAAAGGAGCACAACGCCCTGCTTCCTGCTACGCCACACCTGTGAATTAAGTCAAGGTTACTCCAAGCTTACTTGTTTCTTCCAGGAAAGGCCATAGCTGGGGGGCATCTGACTGCTTTTGTGACCATTCAAGAACCTTCTAAGAAGAACCTGCAACAAAAGGAGACAATTTATAGGAAACAAAGCATGGACTGTTCTCCACAAACCTAAGGAAAAAAAATCACAGTACTACATATGGCTTTATTCAACAGGTCTTCAGATCGGAAATGTCAGCAGCTGCTTCAAACTTTAAGGCACACCTGCTGAAACTAACAAAGAAGGATAGACAGAGCTTTTGGCTATAAAGGACACTGAAATTATCAGCTGTCATCCCTTCATGTCTGTGTCTTAGTATCTGTTTGAGGTATGCAATTACAATCTATCCATAAGTCTGTTCATTCACATATTTTTATGCTTTAGGCAGCAAAACATAAACAATATGAAATACAGTCAGTGACAGGTAAAGCTATACTCTGCTATGAAAGCTGTTTTACAGTAGCCACTTTTCAGAAAGAAGCACAATATTTAAATACCTGATACCCTGTTCCAAACCACACTTCAGAAAAAAGCCTCTCTTTTAAATGTGAGGGTCACACTGCACTGACAACCTGTATTTATGGCTATCTGACCTGACACCATGAAAAAGTTTTATTTCTATCTGATGTTCCCAAGCAAAGATAAGGCCAACATGGGAAAAAAAAAAGTTACATTTGATGGAAAAACCAAGACAAATGCCCAAACTTGTATGTTTTAGTTTCACTTTTTAAATCTATTGAGAATATGGTTGATCTTGGCTTCGTATGTGAACACATGCTTGTTTCCATAATGAATAAAATAGCCTTTCTCCAGAGACAGTCCTTCGTCACAGTCTGTCTGAGGAGAAGTATGAAGTCAGGCAAATACTAGCACTATTATAAACTTGATTGATGGAGCTTTTTTCTTTATTTTGTGTAGAATACACATAGAAGTCTGCAGCATAAGAATAAAACTATTTTCATGAAAGAAAAGTAGAAAACAGACATGCAATGATTTTTACAGCTTCAAAGAACGAAACTGAATCCGACCTGTAACGCTTTCCAGCCCATAAGGCAGTGTAGCTTTGTTTCCCCAGAGCCCTGTGCTGTCAAGAGCCGCACTTCAAATTCTGCTTCTCATGGTTTCTGACCCCCTCAGCCTTCATCCCCCTGGACAGAACCTGTTAGGGTATTTTGGACTGTATCCAAGGAGATGCAGGAATTGACGTGAACCGAATATAAAAGGTCAAGGTGAGGGGTGCTCAGTAACGCTACGAAAACTACACCTTTGGACAATATTTGCCCCTAAAATCCACATTAGGTTTGATAGAGGGCCCTACAATCACGTGTCAAATGGAACAGCGAGGTAAGGTGGGTTTTTTTTAATATATTTATTTCTCAGTTTCATCCATCCCACCTATCCACTATGTGGCTAAAAGAATAAATCCCCCCACCAACACCCCCAATTCACCTAACCCCCAAAGCGAAGGGTTCTGCAGAATGAATGGAGCATTGTGATGCTTCTCCGTCACGGCAGTGAATGTTTTCACTTCCATTTGATCCGTCGGCAAGGCTGCTAATTGGGTAAGCGTGTTCCCAGGTCACCGGGAGGTTTCTCTTTCAGAGCGCCAGCGAAGGTTTCTACAGATGTTGTTTCCCACCCGCTTCCAAGTGGGTTCAGACCAGCTTCAGGTAGTAGACGTAATTTATTGTGTCTGAAACCACACTCCAAAAGTTTTCCTTTCCTCGCTCTCCATCATCCCAAAGACTGCAGTTTATCATTCTCCCAGGCACTGAAATAATGTTCACTATTGTCCATATTCTTGTGCTTGAACTCTGTGTACCAAGTTGCCAGCTGAATCCCTGGTGGGATGATGATGTGGACGTGCTCTCCAGATCTTAAGGGCCCAAATTACACGATTTTCCATGTGCTGTTACATCAGTGTCAAGGTTTATGAGGTTCAGGGTTTATTTATTTGTTTTGTCATGGAATTTAAATTTCCTCTCTTACGCAAGCACTCAAGACAACCGTATGTGCCAGCACTAAACACAGCAAAGAGCAGAAAGCTCAGACACATTCACAGGCACGTTTGCTACTCCTGTTCTGTAGGGTGTGGTCAAAATGGTCAAATTGTCAGAGAAAGTGTCCTTGAACTTGAGTGTCTCTGGTGAAGTTTGTGTGTTAGCAAGAAACCACGAAGCTATGGTGTCCTTGAATACTCACCAGTTCTGGGAGTTGTTGTTTTTTTCCCAGCACTGGCATTGAAGATTGTCCTTCCTGTTTCGCTTATATATACAGAATTTTATACACTCAAAAAAAAATATATATATATAAAAAAATAATATATATATATATATATATATATATATATATATATATATATATATATTATTTTTTTTTATCACAAAAATGCTTATGGAGACGCTTAACTAATCTGAAAATCATAATCAAGATGGTTAATATGTTTTTGTATATAAATATGATCTCCATATCCAATTGCTTTTTGTATTTTAATGCAAAGGGATTTATAGGAAGAAACAAGATTAGCATTATACAGACAAACCTGTGAATAAAAACTGTTAATCCATCTCAAAGCAATAACAGTGAATATGAAGGAAGCTGCAGGGTTGCCCTGTTTCTATTGGAAAACAAGAAAGCTTCTACTAAAAAGTTGATACTTGGGTCCTTTCAGTGACTTTTGTATGAACTAATTACGCCACCATGTGGTTGAAAAATTAATAAATTCACAATGTTTATTCAGGTTTTTCTAAAAGAGTGGGCAAGTGCAAAATGTTTGACAGATTTATGTATAAAGAGAAGTTTTACTAAGTGTGTTTGTATTTCGCAAGAATACAAACAAATTTTTGTATCCTGGAATTGTTATAATAATCAGCTGCACTAGTGGGAATATTATAACAGTTTAAACTCCTTTTCACCATTACTATGCATCATATTCAATGCAACAATGTGCAACATTGTTTGACAACACATACCCAGTGAGCTAAATACAGCAAAAATAAGTTATATACAAGTAAAAGCAGATTGTGGAACTTATAATAATACATTAGTTGGTTACATGATGTTGGCTGCACAAAGACATAGGTGCATCTAAATATATCTGAATCATTTAAATGTTGAATTTTCTGCTACACTCTGTGCAATGTGCACACAATATAATGTCATTTGATGCAGTGATATATTTTAAGCATTTATTTCTATTGATATTGATAATAGCTTACAACTAATTATAACCCAAGTTGTGTCTCTCAAAAAAAAAAAAAAGAAAGAAAGATAAAAAACACAAAACCAATGCAAACATATTTTGTTACTGGAATGTTGTGCTTATGTTATGAAATAAAAATTTAAAAAAAACTACTGAAAACCATGCAGAGGAAAGTCATACCCAAAAGTGGGTAATTCACCAAGGTCATTTCTGGATAAGCTGGTGGCTCACACAGTACTAAATCCAAATATAATTTTTGTACGACATATTCATTTCAGTAATTTAGTTACTGAAATTAATGACCTTTTTGATAATTTTCTAACTCACTGACCTGGAGGGTAGAAATTTCACAAGCAAATGCATAAACTCTATGATATTCCCAACTTAAACCAGAAGGTGGCTCCCTCATCACATGTATTAACATAAAAAGAAATTACTATAAAATTTCAACAAAAACAATATATGACTGGCTGATTATCTGTGGGAAAACAAATGCAATCAATGTAACTAAAGTGTTATTGTTTATAAACAAGCAATATAATATGGAAAGGATTAACTGAAGTGATTCATGGGATTTATTCATTGAAGACGGTGTGGGCATTAAGGTGGGCTGACTTGGCTGAAGTGAAACATTACTCATCCTATTGCAGGCTTTTCTCTTTCAAAAACAATATGAGTTTTCAACCTTTCAGTTCCTCCAGTTTAAAGGTGTGAATTCTAATTCCTTTGCGTTTTCTATACACCAAAGAGAAAACCATTCAAGTTCAAAGAAAACACATTTTAAAATATATAGCAAATTTATGCTGCCATTTAGTCATGTTCAGTTCATACAAATTAGTATATGCTTCTTCTTCACAAATGGTATGTGTGTTGTCCCAGTAATTGAGATCTTACATTAAAACATAACTTGTTTAAAAGAAAAAGATTCATCACACCAATCATTTTAAAATTATATCCAAACAGTTAGAATTGGAAGTCTAAATCAGATCTAAATCAGAGCTGCATTTTAGTTTTAAAAAATATATAAAATACACTGCAAGGAACACCTATGTAGCAATGTTTGAGTTACAACACTTACACAAAAGCTGCTTTGGTATTTATCGAGCCCAAAAACTGAACCTTTGGGACAAGACGGTAGTTTAGCCAAACATTAGGTCCAAAACTGGGACCCATCTAGTTAGGTTGAAATAGGAAATATAAGAAACCAACACAAAGAACACAATAACATGTACAGGTTTGATAATGACAAAATAAAAGTAAAGTAAAAGAAATGTGTTAGTTGCACAAGTACTAAATTGCCTGTTATACATTTGGATACTTGCTAAATGACGACTGGGTGTCTTGGGTTGTGCAAAGTATTGTCTGTCTTGTCTTTAACAGTACACAAATTTGCTATTTCACAGTTTTTCAAAGTATCTGGAATATTTCATAATCTCCAGTTCATAGTTTGAATTACTTAAAACTAGTAAAGTCTGAACTGGATACTTACAAACAGAATCGAAATTCTGAAAAAGCTCAAGATTTATGAAAACTATTCTTTGAGTGAACCGTTCTGCATAATTTCTTCTATCAAGATTACTTTAGATAACCTTGTAGGTTGCTTTGCAACTCTGACCAAGTGAACTGAACCGATTTAATAAGTAACTCAGTCTTCCACTTCTGTAAATACTCCTTATACTACCTCACTTTCAATTAAAATACTTGCACACACAACTAGATGCTTTACAAACTCCTCAATAAAGATGTAATTGACTTTCTGCTGATCATCTGTAAGTTCAGAAGTTTCACCCATGGTGGGATAACATGAAGCTTCTGGTTTTAATGTGCACATTTTCTGAAAAACTAAATGTAACTCTTTTTTTTAATATTTGGTAAAAGTCATAGGCTATTAGAAACATATGCTTCAAATGCATTGCTCAGTGTGGGTGTCACTTTATTACTGAACTGCAACTTTTTGAAGTCACAATTTTCTAGTTTATTGATATCGATATGTAAGGGTTATTTATAAAAAAAACAAACCACATAATTATTATGTTTTTAATAACAGTTAATCGCACTTTAGCCTAACACACTTCCTTTCTACATATTTACCTCTGGGTTTTGATTCGTTTCAAGCTAAGATTTCACGCATTCTCACCTTTATCTAGTAATTTACCTGACTTTATCTAACTTGTAGAAAGTTTTTAGACTCGAATGACACTGCTTGTAAATAAACTCACCTTTGTGACTCGTTACTCATCTCGGTAACGCGTCTATTTGGTCACTTCCTGCTACGTTTCCACCTCCTCTCCTACCTGTCTCAACTGGGCGTGTTTTTCTTTTTCTTTCTTCTTCTTTTTTTTTTTTTTTTAACTTCCGAGGGACCTTTATTCCCCCGATTCATTTCGCTCGAAAAGAAATATTCTAAGAATAGCTCACCGGCCGAAAACTTAAGCTAAGGTAAGAGCGCTTTCATATTCAGAGTAACTTCGACGTAACCGCGGTGGGAATCACGTCCCCGTTATGTGCGGCAGGGAACACGCAGCTGCGTTTGATTAGAGCGGGATCCGCCACACCTGAAGCTACAAACCCATCGTAGGTGTCGTGAATCAGTGTTAGGCCGACAGAAGAGGAAGAGCGAGCGCGTTACTGGTAGTTTTTAAACCTCGTCTGGAACTTCAGATTATGTTCATGTGGAGGTTTAGTGTTATCTGAGATTAGCTGTAAAAGAAGATTAATAGTTCTGAACACCTCTTACGCGGTGTTTGTTATGTTAGTTCTACTTGTGTGTCATATGCTTTGTATAAAAACAAAAACATTTGATAAGTTGGTATTGGAGGGATCACTAAGTAGGAAATCCATAATGTTCTTTTCAAGCTTTTTTTTGTTTTTTTTTGTTGCTCTTTTCCTGTTGCTAGTGCAATATTCTGTGTCCCAATTCATCATGCTCCAACACATCTCAACAAGCCTTCCCTCAGCAGGCTCACACTTTAAAACTGTACCCTGCAGCTGCACGCTCTACAGCAGCACAAAGAGAATAGAGTGTGTTCATTAAATCTAGCCTCTTTGCAGCACAGGCCCACACAGCACTCTCTTGCAGTGAGCTGTGTGGGACAAGACGGAAACAATGATGATCACATTGCTTTAGGTTGGGTTGTGTCTCTCTTTCTCTGTGTGTGTGTGTTTACTCACAGTGTTTCAGACATCTGATTAACAAAGCCTGGTGCAGTGTGGGCTGATTGTTGTTTTCTACATTCCCTCTTGCACCAGATTCGTGTCCCTGCTCGTCACATTCCACAGCCATACCCTCTGTTCTCCTCCCCTCCATCCGCCTCCCCCTACTTGCACACTTCAAGTCTTTCATTTGTTCTCTTAGTTTATTTAAAATCAGTCAATTGTCCAGTAGATCTGTGCCCCATTTGGAAAGGGAGTTCTGTAGCTTCATCTTCTTTTTTGTGGTTGTACTAACCTGCTTGTATGTTACACTGCTATTAAAAATGTATTGGCTAATACTGGAGTAGTTAAGGGGGCTGCAGTATCATTGCAGAGACATTGCAGTACAGTGAGACAAAGTTGTTTCACAAGAGGCTGGATACAGACTGCATGCGTCAGTGGTAATGTTAAGGACATTTAATCCACTAGCACTGTTTTTTTTGTTTAATTTTTTTACGTCACAATTCGTATTTGCTTCCATACAAAATAGCTCAAGGAAAGACATATTTTAATGATGAAAACCTGAAATCTTAGTGCTTTTTTATTTGAATTAAAAAAAAAATCAATCAATCCCAAAGAGCATAATAATTTTTTCTTCGCCTTTTCTATGTCTTTACAACAAGGCCATGATCAAAGGTTCGGCGATTGAAGAAAAACCATGGCAGCTGTCTATTCAGGTGGATCAGAAAGACGGCGACGAGTCCATGAAATTCAAACTCAGCGTGACAGGCGACTTGCACATCGGAGGACTCATGCTTAAGCTGGTGGAGAAAATTAGTAAGTGTCTTAAGATCAATAAGAAATTGAACAAGCTGTGTTGATATTTATACAGCTAAAAAAAAACAAAAAAAACACAGACATTCTTTTAAAACTGCTTGTTTTCACCATTTAGAACTTAATTTGCTGCTCATGCATGTTGTGATGAATTTGGCTTGAATCTGCTGCTGCTGCTGCAACAGCTGTGTTTGTCAAGCCACGCCTTTGTTTGCACTGTGTTTCTCTACAACACCACGCCATTGTTCAGTCACAATTCATTGGCATGTGTAGCCTCAGGGGGCAAAGTATATTCAGAGCCTTATCTGATTTCCTTTTGCACTCCTCTGTAAACATAGTGGAGCTCATGAACGTAATATACGAGGGGACTTTTTTCGTGAGGTGGTTTAAAAATCATGAGACATGGGAAGATGACTAAACATCACGTCATCAACAGATGGATTTAAGCCCGGTATTACAAGATGATATCAGGTAGACTCATTACACCACACCACCTACACACCAGTGGGTACAAAGAGTATTTCTGCAGCTAGCAGTTTTAAAGCACAACTCCAAATAATGAGCGGGTCAAATAAAGAGTGGTAATTCATGTAAACTAGCAGGCTGGGCAAGACGTCTCGTCTAAAGTCTGCCTCAAGTCAAGCACAGGACACACCAAGCAAGAAGGTAATTCTTTTCAGACGAGACCAAAATGGGCACTTTTTGACATGTGTGAACTGCTATGTGTGGGTGAAAACTAACACTGCACACCAATCTGAACTCCTCAATCCACACCACGGAATATTGTGGCAACATTATGACACGGATATATGGAAGTTGATCTATGAAGGATGACCCTATGAAGCTTAGTGGTTGAAAACTTGGAAGTTTCAATGTTTGGCAGTACAATGACCCAAAACACGCAGGAAGAGCTACAAAGGAATGGTCTAGATACAATGTTTTTGAATGACCCAGTCAATGTTTATAATTAAACCCAGTTAGAATCTGTGGTTAGTAAATTGATTTTCACATATTCTTTCCATCCAGTTTGACTGTGCCAAAGGCAGATGTGCAAAAGTTGTAGAGACATGCCCAAAAAGTCTTGCAACTGCAAAAGCAAAAGGTGGTTCTTCAAAATACTTAGGGAATAAGAAAACAATGTGTCCCTTTATTTCGTCTTGACAAATGTGGACTACTTTGTGTTGGTCTAACACATAAAATCCAATTAAAGTGATTGAAGTTAGTAATGTGACAACATGGAAAGGTTTTGTGAAGGATTGTAAGCAATCCTTTACAGTAATTTGGTAAAGGATTGTTTAAGTTATGCCTTATCCAGATTTCACTGAGCTAATAAATAATTTGAACTACTAAACTAAATGTCTGAACCCTCATTTATACAAGAGATAAAAGGATTTCAGATCCCACATGTTATTCTGCAAATAAAAGTTGCATGATAGTAAGATTAAATCTAGATTATGCGTTTGCCTACAGAGACTCAGCAGGACTGGTCCGATCATGCACTGTGGTGGGAACAGAGGAAATGCTGGCTGCTCAAAACTCACTGGACGTTGGACAAATGTGGGATCCAGGTAAACCGAATAAAATAGCAATTCACAGTTCTTGCGGTTTCCCTGAAGTGCGTGCAAGCAGTCAGAGCTATCTCCTTGGGAATGTCTCTTTAGTCAAAGCATAATAGATAAATCCTGTGTTTGCTTGCAGGCTTGAAATGTGTGGAGTTGTTATTTATAACTGACCTTGGAGGCCACTAAGCAAAATCATATCCACCTTCCAACAGTGATAGCTCATTTATAACTGTTTAGTGGAGCAAGAACCGTCTCATGTTTACATTTATGTCCCAATTGTTTTACCGTGGTTGCTTAATAGCCCACATAAATGAAAAATAAAATGTTTACCATGGCAAACCCATATATTTCAAATAATTCCAAAATGAAATTCAATAAATATGTTTGAGGAAAGTTTATTTTGTTTTTTCATCTAAACTTTGTGTAACTTTCGTCCACAGGCTGATGCCTTTCTGCGCTACACTCCCCAGCACAAACCACTGTTGCTACAGCTGCCCAATATGAAAACCATCAGAATGACAGTCTGCTTCTCCAGTATGGTGTTCAAGGCAGTGGAGGAAATCTGCAGAATTCTCAGTTAGTTTATGTGGTTCCTGAACCCCTGGGATTTTCCTGTCCTAATAAAAATAAAAAATCAGGACACATTCTACTTTGCATATTCTTCCTGAATGCTCACAACTTTTCTTTGCTCGATTGTAGATATCAGAAGACCAGAAGAACTCTCTCTGCTGAAGCCTCCTGAGGATTGGAGCAAGAAGAAAAAGAAGAAAGACAAGAACTCTCCTCAGGAGGACATCTGGGACATATGGGACGCACTTAACGTAGGACAGGGAGGAACAGGTACTTCAGATTTTATATGCTGGAACACATTAGGTTCTGCTCAGGTGCAACAGGATAGCAATTAGATCTAAAAGTGGTGTGAAACGATGTGAGAACATTTATGTCTAAAGGATAGTTATCTTTTCTTTCAAAATAGTGCAATAAATATATATATTTAAATCCAATAAATTTGTAAAAGGTTGGCTAAATGTTAGGCTTAATGATTTAATGCTCCAGTGTCTAAATTCATTGTTACTGATCAACAGAATTTTATGGGGGGGGTTTTTTCCCCTTTTCTTTACACAGTTTATGCACCAAGAACCTTCTGTATTCATTTCTGCTAGCATACACCAGATGGCTAATCTAGACTCCTTTGAATATAAGTTAATAGGAAGTTAAGTTAAATCTTACTTTATTTCCCACAATCTCACTGTGATTTTTAACAAATTAGGCCCTATGTACAATAAGACGATGACAGCAACCTATGACCCAGAGAACGGGATGCCCATGTCTGCCACCAGCCTATGGTTTGGAGAAAACCCCTTAGCTGAGTCTCAACCAAACCTACCACCTGCAGAACTGGGCAAGATATTTAAGCCACTGTCGCTTGTGGACAAAGCAGAGAACAACGCAGGGTAAAATCAGAAACCCTTCTGCTCGATTTATCAGTATTTTTATCCCCACATCATCTGACTGCTTGTTGTGATCGACAGGTGGCTCGACTCGTCTCGCTCACTCATGGAGCAGGACATTCAGGATGACGACAAGCTGATACTTCGCTTCAAGTACAACGTCTTCTTTGATCTCAACCCTAAAGTAAGATGGTGTTTTCCATTGGGAAAAAAAGACGTGCATTTTATGTTGGAAATTCCCTGAAACAAAGAATGAAATATGTGAACGTGAGGTTGTCGTCTGCGTGTTTGTTTGCATTTCAGTATGATGCTGTCAGGATAACCCAGCTGTACGAACAGGCCCGGTGGGCCATCATGCTGGAGGAGATAGACTGCACCGATGAGGAAATGCTGATGTTTGCTTCTTTACAGGTGAACCTGATGCCCACACAGTTATTACAGTAATTGCACAGGTTGATAAAATAGCTGAAGAATGTTGGTGTTTCCATTTTGTGATGTAGTTAATAGCAAATTGCAAATAAATAATATTATAAGAATATAAACATTCACTTTATAATTTAACAAATATGAAAAAGTACATCTGGTATCCCAATTTACTGCACATTTCTTGATTTAGATGTAATTTCTTAACACCTTTCACCGTTAATGCTCTCTTATAAAAGGTACTTCTCTTTTTAGTTTCTAACAAATCAACCATTTGTCTTTCAAAATAACCATCTCAAGGTAACTGAAGAAATGCAGTGTACAGTGCCTTGCAGAAGTACTAAAACCTGTCGATCACAGTGTTTTTATGGGAGATTTATTATATTAAACAGAAGTCAAATCCATGTTCAAATGAGCTGACAAAAGCAATTGATTACAGTGGATCAAACTTAATTTTTGTTGTTTGTTAAAAAAATGGAAATTAATGCATACTTTTCATTCTATGGCACAATAATTCACCTATTTGTCCTGTTTTATCAGAGTGTGATTGTAACATGAAAAAAAGTTTAAGGGTATGAATACTTTTAAAGGGGAATTGAATGAGTTCTTTGCTGGCCTTTGATAACCAACATGATACAAATAGAAAATAATTGATATTGAATAACACAAATTTTGTGGTCTGTATGCTTTTTTTTCTCATGGGCTAAGTAAGAAAAGACAACATTTAGATCCATGGAGACTCTTGTACAACTCAGGCAAATTTGTTAAAAAGGTCAGAATCTGGGTTATTAAGATGTAAATGTACAACAGAAAATCACACAACCTATTAACATGGCATTTACACAGCAGGGGTTGCTTTTAAACTTGCACTGGAAATAAATTATTACAACTTTGTTTCATGCTAGTTTATCAATATGGATGATGGTTCCTTAGGGCTGCAGCAAATTGAACCAAATTGGGAGTACATTGTTTTTATGCCTTGAAGCGCAAAATCAAGGGTACTGAGTTTGGTATGTAAATATGTGAATAGACCTGTTTGGACATGTGCTAAATCACACTGTGTGGGAAGACAAGGCAAAGGGAGAGACCAGAATGCAGACATAAAAAGGAGTAACTTAAGCTTGTACATTAATAATTTTTGCTCTCCCACAAAAAGTGCTTAAAGAATCCGATAATTACTTAAAGTTTCAAATCTAATCTTCCCTGTAAACAAATCTCAGCCATCCTCGGCTCTTATTCCATGGCAAAGATTAAGAAAACAGTAAATCTACATTAATAGAGTGTATCTTGACCTGCACACTACTACAAAGGCTGACATGGACAAACAGTTCTCTGACTCATGCCAGTCTTTTTAAATTACTACATTAGTCCCACGACAGAAACTCCTTGGGATTTTGTGAGAGAACTCTTCCATTTCTCTAATAAAAAAAAAAATGTCTTTCTCAGTATCACATTTGCAAACTGACCATGTCAACTGAGCCGCTGGACAACTCCAGTGAGCCAGAAGTCGATGAAGTAGAGGCTGCCCTGTCTAACCTGGAGGTGACACTTGAAGGTCACGGACACACGGACCGAATTCTGGTAAATATATGTTTGTGAGCTATCAACCACTGTTGTGAAAGCCAAGTAAAGAAATTAGTCTCATTTTAGTCTTTGGTTCCAGCAGAACATTTGGTTTCAAATTGCTACTATTAGGTATGACTTTGCTCATTTGTTCCAAGATGATGTAAAACAGTGACTGGATTTTGTTGTTCTTGCCTCCAGGAGGACATTACAGACATTCCAAAGCTGGCAGACACCCTGCGGCTATTCAGGTAAAAAAATCTCTTTCAGGCAACATTACAGAGGTGTGTCGCTACCATTTATTGCTTGGTTTGTGTTTACACATTTGTAGGGGAAGTACAGCGAGTCACATTTATTTGCTTAAAAAGTTGTCAAAAGATTCTGAACTTACTGTGTAGACAAATCGAATATCATTCACATGCATGTCTTGGTTTGTTTTAACAAATTTAGCAGCTTTGAGAGCATTTGGGTAAATGTTCTGCAGAAGCAGTTGGTATTTATTAAACAAATACTTCAATCTTATAAGCTGTTCATGTTGTTTGGGTTCCACTGGTGTCTGTGACTGTCAAAACAGGCCCAAAAGATTGACCCTGCGACCATACAAAGACTATTGGTTTGTGTTCAAGGACACCACTATCTCCTATTTTAAGAACAAGGAAGCCTCCAGCGGAGAACCAATCGAGCAGTTGCAACTCCGAGGTCAGTGGTTAAAAGAATTAGAAACTAATTTATTAGCACTTTGAATCTGAATTTACGCCATTGATGTGCAGGATCACAGAAACTGGAAAAGTCCTAGCTTTGTTTTTGTTTGTTTTTTTTTCAGTTTTATTCTAGAAAAAATATATATTTGAAAAATTATTTCAACATAGAGATTTCAGCTGAATACATATTTTTATTCGACAGTTTCTTGCAACGTATTCATACCGTTAGACATTACAACAGCAGATGTCAATGTGTGCATCTTTTGAGAGACCAACACAAAGGGAAGCATAATTGTGAAATGTAGGAAAAGACATACAAAATGTAAAAAAAACCTTTTTAAAACATTCTGTAGTGAACCCATTTGACTGATACCCCTAAAAAATCCAGTGAAATCAGTTGTCATTTTCTAATTATTGAGTAGAGGCCATCTCCGTGAATTTTAATATCTGCTGTTTGAAAGAATCAGATGTTCGATAGATAACATCAGTAAACAAACAGCATTATGAACACTGCAGAAAACGTTAGAAAAGTCAGGCATAAAACTGCATTAGATTGAAAACACAGCTGCCAAGAACTGGACGTATATTTAAATTAAAGGCAAGAAGAGCTTTAATCAGAGAATCAGTCGTTAGGCTTGGTGTAACTCTAGATGTAATGTAGAGATTCACAGCTAAAGTGGGAAGTTTGTTGCCAGGACAAACTATTAGACATTGCTTTTATTCGTTGATGTATTACATTTCTTCAACTTAAATTAACAGGATGTGAGGTGGTCCCAGATGTCAATGTCACAGAGAAAAAGTTTGGCATCAAACTCCTGCTTCCAGTCGCCGATGGGATGAATGAAGTGTACATCCGATGTGATAATGTAAAAGCCCACTTGCTTCCCTAAGCGTTTCACTGTATCTATTTTAAATAAGGACCTTATGCAAGTATCTCTTCATAAATTTTCTTCTCTCCTGTGTAGGAAACACAGTATGCTAAGTGGAAAGCTGCATGTATCCTTGCCTCTAAAGGCAAAACAATGGCATACAGTTCCTACAAGACAGAAGTGAAAAACATCCAGTCTTTTTTGCAAATGAAGAGCCTGGCGCCCCCTCCTGGTCAGGCGTCTCCAGACCTTGATGACATGGAAATGAATGCAGAATGTTTTGTTTCCCCTCGCTATTCCAAAAAGCACAAGACCAAGCAGGTTTGCTTGACAGATGCCTCAAATTTATCTGATTTTACCAGCAGCTATGCTAAATTTTATTGCTAAATCTGCTTTGCATGGTTGCGTCAAGCTGACAGCACGGATCCTGGAGGCCCAACAGAACATAGCAAAGCTGTCCTTGATAGAGGCCAAGTTGCGCTTTATCCAGGCCTGGCAGTCTCTTCCAGAATTTGGCATCAACTACTACATTGTCAAGTAGAGTGCAAATATTTTTTTGTTTTACGACGACTATGCAACCGGGGTCATGTCTTACTTAAACCATATATTTTGAATATTCTATTTACTTGCATTTCAGATTCAAAGGTAGCAAGAAGGATGAAATTCTGGGGATTTCATATAACCGCATGATTCGTATTGACATGTCCTCTGGCATGCCTGTCACCACATGGAGGTTTGCCAACATGAAGCAATGGAACGTCAACTGGGAAATAAGACAAGTGAGACTTCATTCCTCATATAGAATGTTAATGTTTACTGTTTACTCCCACACAGCACTGCTTCATGGGATTAAAATAAATCAGTAATATGTTGCATGTAATTTCAGGTGACCATAGAATTTGACCAGAACGTGGTAATAGCCTTCTGCTGTGTGAGCTGCGACTGCAAGGTGGTCCATGAGTTCATCGGTGGTTATATCTTCCTCTCCACACGATCAAAAGACCAGAATGAAACACTAGATGAAGAATTGTTCCTTAAACTTACTGGAGGCCAAGAATGACCCAAGAAATACAGGATTGTCCATTTTGTACTGAAGTTCTTGTTCATATTAGCATGAAACTACCACCACAATATTAACTATAAGCTTTGAACAAACTACTGCAAAAGAAAACAGTTGGCATCCTTCACAGAATCATTTAATGGGTTTTACCACTTTTTTTGTCATTTATGCACAAAATAATGATGTTGATGTAATTATGTTTGGATTGTCTTTCTAAAACGAGTGGATGGGCTGATGCGTGAGAAGCTAGCTCTTTTTTAATGTCAAATATTTCTTAAAGTGACAAAATTTGAAAACATTTCAAAGCCTTAAATTGAATTATGTTCCATTCTTCCTCAAAATGTGTTCATTTCCTTTTATTCACCAGTTTTGTTGAGCTGTGTTTACAATGATGAAATATAAAATGCCTTCTACTACGTACTTTGAAACAAATCATTTGTCTTCTTATTATTTCTCCCACAACAGAGTTGAAACAAGATATTGACATACGCTACATTCAGTGCCTGACATGAAATCATAATAAACTTCTGTTTTAGGTCAACTAGGGTTATTAAAATTATTTATATTTGATAGTTGAAAGAGTATGATAGTAACTAACAAGAAGACTTGGATGAAATGTTTTGGGTGACGAAATAAATAAAAAATTGTTATATTTATTCATATCAACTTTAAAGCTGCCCCAGCATAAAGCCAAATGCATCTCTAACTGCAGTCTATTAGAGAAATATTATACAAATTTAATGTCAGAAATAAATGCGTGAAAACTTTAAAATTATATATTTACAAATAAATAAATGCCCCCCAAAAAATATAGTTTAATTTGTTTATTTTATTTATCTGTTGGACATCAACACAAAAGATATATATGGATAGATAAATATTTAACTAATGTCTCTTGCATGTTTAAATATTACAGTTGGAAAAATACTTTTTCCTAGAGGAAAAAATATTTATTCTAGAGGAAAAAATATTATTTATATTTCTACTCTGTTCAGTTTGAGCTCAAAGGAACCTTCAGTGCTGTTTTTTTTTCTTCTTCTTCTTCTTCTTCCGTTTAGCTCGCGCCTATTGGACAGAAATATGATTGACGTTCACTCGGCCAATCCGTGGCACTTATTCTGAAACGTCATTCCGCTTTTGCTTAACACGTCATTGGAGGCTAGGGAAGTGAAAGCTAACACGTGTGAATATCAATTTAAGACATTTTTGTTTACGGCTCAGGATAATTCAGTGCCATTTTATGCCTCCGCGTATTTAGAGCGCTTTTAAAGATTAAACTGAAGGCAGCGTTTCTCCAGCAGCTGTGTTTTGAGCTGCTTTACATAGTTTATCATGGCTCAAAACGAAGAGGATGATTATGAGTACAGAATCAAAGAGGGAGACCACGTAGTGTTAAAACGAGGGGACGTCTACAAAGCGGTGCAAATTCAGCGGAAGAAGTAAGTCTGAAATGCTAATATAAACAGCTTCAGTTTATTATGTGATCAATTCTTATGCGCTGAGTTTACCTGGTGCTGGAGTGAATGATGATGATTGACAGGATTTGGCTGGTTTGCTCACAGAAAGGTGATCTTTGAGAAGCAGTGGATCTTGCTGGATAACGTAGTGGGACATCTGTACAGCACCACATTTGAGATTGCCTCCGGAGGAACATTGAAACCAAAGGAAGACAAGGAAACGGAAAGTTGCACAGGTGTGTTATACATTCTCAGCCATTGTGAGGTCACTTCGGTTTGTGTTTTTGCCTCCTGTTGCTCCTTTTTTATTTTTTGTATTCCAATTTCAAACAATTATTAGCTAACTTTCATTTTCCTCCCCATGCCAAATATCCAAATTGGTAGATTTGCACTAACCTTTCTTTGCCAAGCTGAAAACTGAAATTCCTAGTTTTGAAATTCCCTAATTTCAAAACTAGGGAATGAAGAAAATATGCAAATCAAATAAGACTGGTAGTGAATTTTAAAAAAATGCAGAAGGATCAGGTTGCTTCATTTAGTTTTAAAGGCGTATGAAGGAATTATTGTGATACAATGATGCATTCATCAGAATTGACAACCTGGCCAAATTTGTAATTTTCCATCAACAATGTCAAATTTACACAAATATTAAATTCAAAATGGAGAAAATCTTGTCTTTGCATCCAGGTGTTTTTAATACCCCTTTACAGGTTCCGTAAATATAAACAGATCCTGTTGAGCCTTTCTTTTAACTGTGTTTCACTGTCTCTCTGTGTGGCTCCTAGATGTGAAGGTGGCAGGTACAGACAACAGAAACATCGTCGATGATGGGAAATCACAGAAACTCACCCGAGACGACATTGAGACGATGAAAGAGCAAGGTCTGAAGAACGAGGTACAAATGTAACTTGAGCAAAGTTACCGAGCCGTTCATCTCTAAAAATCCACAAATACAGTAATCGCATTTACTCATTTATGAGGGAGGTTATAGCTCACTCAGTGATTCTTCTTTCTTGCTCACCTAAAGATGTAGAAGAAGAGCCAGAAAAAAAACTAATCATTGATAAACGATATCAACAGTCATGAAACGCTTATGTCATTTCTTGATATAAGCGTTCAGCTCTAATTTTTAAGTCTTGGTCCTTCAGTATCAACATCAGCTCCCAAGGATATTGTTGTCAATGTAACCCATTTCTGTCAAGGTCTGGCACATTTACTAATCTGAAAAAGGTCAGACTTTCCCTTTCCAGGTAATCAATCCCCAATCAGAATTGGTCACGCATAAAATTGTCTGATATTGATTACCGACTGATTTCTCAGCGTATATTTGGTTAATGATGAACTGAAATGATGAGAGTGAATGCATTATTTTTTTGTGTGTACCTCAGGAAATCATTCAGCAGCTCATAGATAACAGTTCAACATTCAGTAATAAGACTGAATATGCCCAGCATAAGTACATTAAGAAGAAGAAGAAAAAGTGAGTCACAAACCCTCAAAACGGTTGCAGGCATCAATCAGTGTAATGTGTTAATCTTCCTGGTCTCATCGCCTGTTCTCGTCTCACTACCTCCCAGGTATGAAAACACAGTGACGGTTCTGAAACCAACCTGCCGCACCATAGCCATGATGTACCACGGCCGCGAACCAGGGAAGATCTGGTGAGACTGCGTGTTGAAAATCGGCAGTTTTGAGAGGATTAAATGTCGGTTTGATTGCAACGATGTGTGCGTTTCCATGTGATGCAGCCACCTGCGGTATGACACGCTGGCACAGATGTTGACTCTGGGAAACATCCATGCTGGCAGTAAAGTTCTAGTGTTTGAGACCTGCGCTGGACTTGTGCTGGGAGCCATCATGGAGAGAATGGGAGGCAGGTTTTCTTTAACAAGCTGTGTGCACCATCCACGCTTTAAAGATTGTCTTTGTCTTTGCGGACTTTGACTGAAGCCGCACTAAATCAGCCACTGAATGATTTTGCCCTTTATGTAATTACTTTCTCTTCCCTCCCCATCCAGGCTACGGCTCGGTGATTCAGATGTACCCAGGAGGTGGGCCGGTCCGGGCGGGGGTGGAGTGTTTTGGCTTCCCCGCACATTTTCACGATATGCTGCATGAGTTTCCCATCTGCCACGTCAACGCTTTGCTGGCAGGCACACTGGACACCAGTGCCAAAGACCCCACTGCTGGTTGGGCATTCTTTTATAATTTTTGACAGATTTACTACAAATTAGAGTTGAACTGCCAATGACATCCAGGATTTATATACCTTTTGTTTTGTTTTTTACTTACGCGGCTCTACAAAAAGTGTTCATAACCTTTCAAGTTTTTCTCACTTTGTCACATCACAGCCTGAAACTTCACAGTGGCTCCTCCAGAAAATGTTTACAAGGGGGCCAGATTAGGCCAGTACAATTTTTAGGGGTGGGGCACAGCTTAAAGAAAAATAAATCTATATAAAATGTATTCATATTAATACATTTTTTATTCTATTTTTAATATTATTAATGCATATATTTATTTATTGGGTTGGCTAGGGAGCCAGTAGGGTGGCCACTGAAACTTCAATGTATGTTATTGGATGTTTGTCTATAAATACAAAATGATTCATAATCATAAAATAGAACACAGACAGATTGAATTACCTTATGTTGTTTGCTTACCATCTTTGCACAGATATGCAATAAAACCTATAGTACCTGCTATGGTGAAATTATACTGCTGATGCTCAGCTACTGCGTTTTTAAAAAGCTCCCTATCTAATGTGTTTAGGTTTGATTACTTTTAGAAGCTAAAAGTGAGTTATTTTCACTGTTCTGTTCTCAGAACTGCTTAGCTTGACTTCCCATTTCAGAATCCTCACTCTGTTGCCCTAAATTGTCTCCATTTATTTATGTGGTTGCTGTGCTTTATCTCTTCCAACATTGCAGAAGAAAAGCACTTGAATGCAGCTGCAGAGCAGGAGCAAATCCATCCTGGGGCAGAACAGCAGGAAGGCAGTCCGGCCGAGGAGAGGATGGAGACAAACACCGGCGACGACGACGGCCAAGACCGGGAGAAACTCGAGAGGGAGAAACGCCAGGAAGCAAAAGTATTTTAACGCTACACCGTATTCTGATAATTATCTATCAAATTAAAGCGATGTGTGTTTTGTAACCGGAATTCATTCCCACTTTTAGGCTCGGGAAAGAAAGGTGAAGCTGGAGGAGAAGCGCCGGAAGCTGGCGGCCACAGCTGCCCTGCTGGAAGGCAGAAACGCTGACGGGTTGGTCTCCAATTCTTCGCCTCTGCGTTCAGATTCGTTTCTCTGCAGCACTCTGCTTCTGTCAGCAGCAGCCTTCTCCTCCTGTCCTGGCTCTGTGTACCAAGCAGAAGCCATTACGACACATTCACAGAGGGGAAAAATTATGAATGATTAAATCATTAACTATGTCCATAATAGTCGTAAAAAAAAATGTGCCTTTCTCTGGGCTCGAAGTGATTACTGTGCAGTGCTCTTCCAAGGTGAACAAATTGATTGCTTTGTAGTTAACTCCCACGTTAAATAAAAGACCTTATAGCTTTTATGATTGATGGCTGAGCTACAAGAAGCTGACATCTCTGCCAGAAGTACAAGTATTGATCTTGTTCGCTCATAGACTTTTCTATAACATACAGGCTTTACTGGAAGCTATAAACAATAAACAGAGCACAGTTTTCCTCTCTGTCCTAAATCAGCCTTTTCGACGGCTTCTCGTGCAGCTGCAAGATGGTTTGTGGGTATTATGTTGCTCGAAGCACTGATGATGAGCTGAATTAGCATCTTGCCTTGTTGCACATTTCCAATTACAGAATGTGCTGTTGACATCGCTTTCTTTTGTTAGACATGTGTGCTTGATCATCTGGTTTTTTTTGTCCCCTTGCTTGCAGGTTGGTGATAGCGAGTCAGTTTCACCCCTGTTCTGTTCTCTTGGGCTTGATTAAATTCCTCTCCCCTTCTCGGCCTTTTGTAGTCTTCTCTCAGTTCAAAGAGGTAAGATAATTCATGTCTCAGTTTCTACTTCTTAAGAATAAATGTTTATGTTGCAAAGATATTCGTATCCCTTGGACTAGAACTGGCCTTTTCGGAGGATCGAGTTTTTGAACGAAAGTCCTGAAAAGTCCCTTTTCAATTGTAACAAAAAGAATGAACACTGCACATCATCTTGAACACACTATCCTCAGTGTGGAACATGGTGGTGGCAGCGTCATTCTGTAGGGATGTAGATAATTTTTTGTCTTTAGATGTGCAAAGCTAGTGGAGATATACCCCCACAAAAAAACTTGAAGTTACGCTTTTCAGAGGTTTATTCACAAAAGGTCTGTTTTACTTATTTATTTTTTCTCTGTTTAAATTGCACACTATTTTATGTTGCTGTCACATTAAAACACATTGTTTTTTCAGAAGCCTGGCTCAATATCACTTGACTTCCTGTGAACGTATTAATTAATGCATTTTCTTATTTAAATCCTTTGTTTTTGTTCTTTTCTGACTCTTCAGACACTTATTGAGTGCTACACAAAACTAAAGGAACAAGGTGGGACTGTCAACCTCATGCTCACCGACACCTGGCTCAGGCATTACCAGGTAAATGCTGCCACCGTCAATAAATACTGTATTGTTTGGTGTAGAATCCAGTTGGATCAGATTCAGTGTTTTACTTGTCAGGGTTCCTACATGGTCAGGAAAAACATACATTTCATTCTAGGTGGTTTCCTGATCTGAATATGTATTGAAAAGAGCTTGTGAACTCCTTTCTATACGTATTTTATGTAAGGACCTTTATTCCCTATCCAGTTGTCTGCCTGATCAAATCAAAACCAGCATTTCTAATAGGAAGCTGCAGCTATCAGATTGCTTTTCTTATTGTTTTTTATTATAAAAAATTAACATCTATCCATCCTCTGTAAAATGCACCAGAATTTACTGAGAAATGTGTGAGTACATCTAAATTGTAGAATTCTGCATCAAAAATATGTCGGAATAATATATTTTTTTAATAGTCTGCAATTGTATAATTTTGCACTTCTGATGTTTGGTTTAAACCAACATTAACATCATTGGTTTGCAGAGCAGTTAATCATATTTGTAAGCATATCATGACGTGTCCTAATAATTTCTGCACTTAGTGGTAGAATTAGCAAATTAACTAACACATATGATGAAATATCAAGCTTAACCATTACTTCTCATTTTCTGCCACCTCCTTAATCTGTTTACACTTGTGTAAATACTCCATTCCAAGCGTAAGAAACTTTTCTTTGTGCCAGTTTGAGGTACAAAGTAGACAACAGGCGGACTTGTTTCTCCCAGAGTTAATTCCTCCCGACTTGTCTCTTTGTTTTGTCTCCAGGTGTTGCCTGACAGGACACATCCTCTGCTCCTGATGAGTGGGGGCGGGGGCTACCTCCTCTCAGGGACAACCGTGGCCACGGACCACTCCGAACCGGCAGCTGAGGAACCAGCTCCAAAGAGACAAAAAGTGAAAGACTCCTAGGGGTAAACACACGCAGAAGGATCAGATCTTCTCCGAGGCACGTTGGTGTCACCTGCAGGGATTTTGCTTCAGACTCTGTCGAACTGAAGTGACACTTCTGCAGAAAAGGAGACTGGGTGTCTGGTTTGTATTCATCAGAACACCTTCTCCTGTCTTTGTCCTCAGATCAGCTGAGAGGTAAAGTGTAACCCTAAAAACACAGGTCATCTCAGCTCCATGTGCTCCTTTATGTAAGAGATGGCTGAATTCATTTCTTTTAAGTGACAAGTTTGTGTTATATCCCTTGACAGCTATTGCTAAAGCTGTTGTATTTTATTTAGTAACTTGCTATACAATTCAGTTGCAGGTTTGATGTAGGTTTATTTTATCTACTTCTGGATTTACACACAATAAAAATCCCTGGAAAATAAACGGTGGAATGTGAACCGCATTAATTCTGGAAATAAATTCGACTTTAAATTGGTCCCAGAATAAATCGTTTTGTTTTGTTTTGTTTTTATTGAGTGCAAACAGAACGAGAGCCGTCGAATACATTTAAATGATTTGTCTCTGTTGATATTTTCATATCATCACAAAGCGTACATAAACATCCAAGTCGTTCCCATGCTGTTTTAATTTTGACGTAACATCACAAATACATCAAATAAAGCAAGTAGGATGTGAGCTTTCTTGCAATTTTTTTTGTTTCTTTTTTAACACAAAGCACATTGAGTAGGTAGATGCACAGTAACTTGGCATGGTTCACAGACTGTAGTAAAATGCTCCGGGATTATGCGGTCTTGTCATGCAACTTGGCTGCGATTTTCTGCAGCTCCATGTCCATCGCTGCCAGGTTTTCCAGCTGTTTCTCCTGTTGGGGAGTGGAGGGGAATAAAGGATTTATTTTTAAGATCCAGAACCAACAAACATTATATAATTACTACTTTATGCCATTCAAACATTGTTTATGGAATATTAAGCACAGTTTGACTTCACCAGCACTTCAATAAAAGTTTGGTTGAGTTGGGAAGAAGGGTCTGAGTTTAATTTGTTGGGCTTAAATTATGAAGATATAATTGCCCACAACTGTCCAAACTAGTTTTGTTTTCCATCAAAATAGCAATTTACTTTGCACACTTACCAAATTTATTGTTATACTTTAAAGAAATCTGACATTAAAATTAGAGAAATTTGGAAAATATTTCAAGTGAGCCATTCCAAAACTGTGAGAACTCATTTCTTACATGTGTCCCACTGTTTGGGACCCTGAGCCTTTGCCTGGTTCGCCTATACCTTGGGCCAGCTCTGCATTCACATTTGCTACAGCATTAATGTAAGCCTGTCCCTGTGTCAGGAGGACCCCTCTAATAGGTTAATAGCTCGCTTGGGTTACATATTCCCTTCTTATCCTGCAAGATGCAGCGTCGTGGAACGAATGAATCACTTTGACGCTGCCTCGGTAATTTGTTTTTCCCCGCTCTAATGTATGAGATGAGATAAGCCTCTGCAGGCAGAAGTCCTCCACACTTTTATGAGCATCTTTGGGCTGATTGCTCTCAGAGACTCCAATCATTCGCTCCTTGGTATGATTACTGCAGCAATCATAAAATACCGGCGTGGGGAAGTCAAACGGGGTAAACGAGAAGACGCGCTGTAGTGAGACCGAGGCAGAGTCAACCAAATACAGTTTGTCATTTGCAGAGATGTCGTGTAAAATAAATGAGCTCTGCTCAAGCCTCGCAAATATGCATAAACCTGTTCCATTTTGGCTGTATCCTGGTCTCAAATGGCTTGCATACAGTAGAAATGATGCACTTTAACAAAATGTGTTCTGTTGTTGTCTTTGCATAAATATTAAAACATAAAGAAAGCTGTACACTTGGACAATTAGTCAAAAACAGCATGACTGAACCTCCTGTGGTGTAAGCTCTCTCTGCTGTGAACTCCTCTTATCCTCCTCTTTATCGGACTGGTTAGCCAGCTGGCTTAACTTATAACTAAGCAGCTTGGTCAGTTCATCCATCTAAGACAATGAAACAGAACAATTAGACGTCTTAGCAATGGGCTCTGGGATGGCAGTACTTCAGGGCATTAAAGGCATGTTCTAAAACTTCTGAAAGCTTCATTAAAGTCCTATTAAAGTTTAATACAAACAGGTTAAACTAAAATGATCATTAGAGAGGCTCACCTTAGCGGATGTTGCAGCATGTTCATCTGAGTCTCTCTTATACCAGGCCGGGTGGTAATAGCCTCTGTAAATCCAGGGATTGCGTTTCTCAGCCAGGTACCTAAAAATGATCAATTTAGATGCCACATATATTTTGTTAGTTCAGCCCAACAGCTTCATGTTGGTCCATTTGTGTCTTACAACTAAAATTATAACATCTACAATCCACTGAATATAAGGGGAGCAACAAAAGAATTAGGTAAGAATACCTCAAGGCTTCATCTCTGTCCTTTTCCTCTTCTGTGTTCTCTTCCGAGTCGCCCCTCAGCTCCATCTCTTCCTCTGACGATCCTCGTTTGTGAAGTCTCTTCTTGTGGTGGTACCTGTGTGTGGGCTTCCAGATCCGCTTTTCTATCTCTACGTCGTCTTTATCGTCTCTCTTGTCAAAATCCCAATATTCTTGACTGCGCTCTTCCTCTGGCTCTTCCCTGCCGTCCTCTCCGAACTCTTCGGCACGCTTGTGTTTCCTCTGGTGGTGCCTGCCGGGCCTCCAGCTCCTCTTATCTCGTTCTGTGTCAAAGTCCCAGTATTCCTGGCTCCGTTCTTCGTCGGGCTCGTCTCTGGCTTCTTCCGAAATCTCCTCGTCACGTTTGTGTCTCCTTTGGGAATGCCTGCCAGGTCTCCAGTCCCTCTTCTCTCTCCCAGGACCAAAATCCCAATATTCCTGGCTGCGGTCTTCGTCAGGCTCTTCCTTGGCGTCCTCTGAAAGCCCGTCTTCACGTTTGTGCCTCCTTTGGGAATGCCTGCCAGGCCTCCAGTCTCTCTTATCTCTTCCGGTGTCAAAATCCCAATATTCCTGGCTTTGCTCTTCGTCAGGTTCTTCCTTTGCTTCCTCCGAAAGCTCCTCACCTCGCTTCTGTCTCCTTTGGTGATACCTTCCTGCCCTCCACTCCCTCTTTTGTCTCCCAGTGTCAATGTCCCAATGTTCCTGGCTTCGGTCCTCCTCAGGCTCTTCCCTTGCTTCTTCCGATAGCTCCTCGTCGCGCTTGTGTCTCCTCTGGTGGAATCGGCCAGCCTTCCAGCTCCTCTTGTCAACGTCCCATGATTCCTGGCTGCGGTCTTCGTAACCCTCACCTTCGGATGGTTCGTCGCTGCGCCTGTGGAGCTTTATCTTGTGATGATAGCGATGTGTGGGTTTCCATATGCGCTTTTCTCTCTCCTCCTCGTTCTCCAGCCGCTTGTCTACGTCCCAGTACTCCTGACTGCGTTCCTCCTCTGGCTCTCCCCCGTCTTCCTCATCCCGTTTACTTTTCCTTTGGTAATGCCTTCCAGGCCTCCAGTTCCTCTTCTCTCGTTCTTCACTTTCTCCATCCTCTTCTTCTTCATCGTCGGACCTCCTTTCAAGGCCTCCCCAACTCTCCTGACTGCGGTCGTAATCTTCCTCTCCTCGTTTGCTCTTCCTCTGGTGGAACCTTCCTGGCCTCCAGCTGCTCCGCTTCTCTCGTATCTCTTCCTCCTGATCCCCATCCCGCTTCTCTATCAGACTCCAAGATTCCTGGTTCCGCTCCTCTTCAGGGGTTTCCCTCTTTTCCTCCACAGATTTCAGCAGTGCCTCAATGTCTTTGACGTCCGCCGTCTTTGCCGTAGGGGCTCCCGCACGAGAGATTTCATCCGGTGTTACAATTCCCTCCGTAGTCTTTTTGTTCACTGGGGCATATTTGACACCTAAGGAAAAACAAAGAAAAAAAATGTAAAATATTGAACTTTGACTGGATTAGCTGATTTCAGCCTCTAGAGTATGTCACAGGGTCTTGCAAACTTAATCTACGGCGTAACATTTGGGAATCGATCAATTTCTGTAGAGTGGAAAGAAAGTTGAGTTACTTAAATCTGAGTTTTATGAACAAGAAAGCCGTAAGACGTCCCTTTTTCCAGTTTGGCACAAAGGGATGCAGTAAAGAAGATGCTCTAGTTAAATGAAACCCAACTGAGCTTGTTGGCTTTCAAGTAAAATGCTCAGTATGGAGGAAAACTGACACATCACTATGAAACGTGGTGGCTGTATAATGGTGTGGAGCTGCTTTGTTGTAGTGTAGTAGCCAGTAAGCTGATCATAGTTTTAAGGAAAAGCTCAATGTAGTTAAATGCAGGGACAATCTTTTAATAAACCTGCAAAGGGTTGAGGAAAACGTTGAGATTTCAGCACAATTAAAAACATACAGCCGATTTAGGAACCTGTGGCAAGACTTAAAACATGCTTTTTATGCTTTGCATTCAGTTCGACTAAGTATGAGTTATTTTTAGAAAAATCTACAAAAAAAAAAATACAAATACTGAGTCACTTGCAAAACCCCTACAGAAATACCCCAAAAGATTTGCACATTAACTTTTGGCAAAACAGTGGGGTTGGATACTTATGCCTTTTTTATTATTATTATTATTATAAAAAATTATTAAAAAACAAAGTACTATTTTTTCCCCCACCTCATAAAGAAGTCCCTGTGACCTTAAATTAACAAAAAATTGCAAAAATATACACATATATAGTGTGTTTTACACCATAACTGTTGCATGACTCGTGTACATATATATATTGTGGTCTTATATATATATAACACCTTAGTAATATTTTTCCAACAAACCTGCTTGGAGAATATCTTTGCATTCCTGATCCAAATGAACATCCGGCTTGGACAGCGCTTTGGTCAAGACTTCGACCAGACATCGTGCAACCTGCAGAAGTTAAAGAAAGCATCTTATTCCGTTCAAGATACCGACGTGATCGTACGGAAGAGGATTAGGGCCACCGAAAACAAAAAATTCAAATTCTGACTTTAAAGTCAGAATTCTGACTTTAATCTCAGAATTCTGACTTTAATGTCAGAATTCTGACTTTAATCTCAGAATTTGAATTTTTTTTTTTCCGGTGGCCCTAATCCTCTTCCGTATGATCGTGTTATGAGTTGAAAAAGAAAAAAATAATATAAAATTACTATTGAAGCATACCACATCTTTTTGCCCCTCTTTGCCAACTGGGAGCGCGACAGTTTCTGTACAAGAATGAAAAAGTAGGATTTAGTCCAATGCGAAGCTGCGAGACTTAATCTCTGTCCTTGGTGCTGAACTCATTATCAACTATCTGTACGGACGCAAAAAACACACACACACAAAAAATAGAAAAAACATAATAGTAAATAAAAAATAAATAAAAAAATTCACCCTTACCTGCAAGAAGAGCAAAAACCACGATAAGCGCAGGCTTCATTTTGCCGTAGTGAGGGTACTACCGGAGAAAAAGTGACCCAGTTGGACCATCAGGCTCTCGTCTCTCGTCCCTCTGCAGCGCTGACTGGGGAGGTGGAGCGAGGAGCGCCTTCAAATAAAGGAGGGGAGTGGGCTGGGGGGGGAGCGTGGGAGGAAGACTCGGGGCTCGGATGATGTCACGACTCATTAGACCCGCAAAGGAAAGCGACCTGAACGAAAGTCGATTCACAACTAGGTCGATATTTATTCGGGCGTGAATTCCTTTAATCGAGTCAGTGTCACGTTGCATCCGGGTGATGACTTACATGTTTGTTTGTTGTTTTTTTATTTTATTTATTTATTTTTTTTATTTAGGGGGATGTTGCAGTTGCCAGTTTTTCTGTCGTGCTCATCATGAGGAGCCTGGTGGGACAGGGGGGTGTTGAACTAAAAAACATCACGAAGACTTATATAATTTGATGCCTAGTCCCTGAATAACCTGAATAGTTGAAGATTCATAAGCAAGGGAACTGGTGAAAATGAAATTTGGCGAGGGGATAATAAATTATAGTTGAAACAATAACTGGTAGAAATAAGCTCTACAATAACTCCTAATTTTAATGTATTATCGGAGTGATCAACTCCTGCCGCTCAAATATACTTTCCCAGAACTTAAAAAAAAAAAAGTTATTCTCGTGTGTATGCACTACTTGGTTTGTTTCAATAAACCCTACATGCGGGTCATCGATGACACTGCCACCCGCTGTTTAATCTGTGTCATTGCACACGCCGTCCCGTTCGCCCTTTCTCTCTTACTGTAGTCAAAAAGTAAAACCGGCTAACTACCAGGCATTGAAAGCTAAGTTAACTTGGAAAAAGGAGCATGCGGACTCACTCCCTGCACTTTTTAAATTATTCTACAGCCTTAACATCAAAAAATAAATCAGGAACGTCTATATAATCCTGGTTATGAGAGGGGCAGAATTTGCAGAGAGAAAGGATTCGGATCCAAAATTAACACTGCTGAGAAGGAAATAACATTACTTGCTTTTAATGTATATGTGTCAGATTGCATTGCACTAAACCTTTATTCACCTCATGAGTCACTGAGTCACCTCATGGATGGATGGATTTCTGATTTTATTTTAACATAGAAATTCTAGATGCTGTGTTTCAAACCTCCATAATTGCTACTAAATAGCTAATACAGTTAGGGTTTGATTTGTCTACTTATAATTTTTTATTCTTTTTCTGATGATGAGAAAGCATTGAAAATTATTTTTCTTTCATAAATACTGGGGATTTTTGTTGCTGTGGCTTGATTTTGATATTCATGTGAAGTTACGTGAAAACGTAATAATGCTTATATCTGCAAGCATTGCTGTAGGCAAAAATAATAATTATTGAACTTTCCACTCGGCTGAATATCCTGCATACAAATCTGAGCAACAATCCATTGCAAGATGGAGGAAAGACCCGACACTTTTTAAAAGCAGAAGATGTGCCACCTCATGTCAAGACAAAGGGGGGGAAAAAAACAAAAATGATGAAGAGTGAGAAGAACAAAGAACCAATTTCTGGTGTTTGAGGGTTTGAGGGCACATTTTCAATCTAAAGGCAGAAGTTTTCTTTTCTTCCCAACTTCTTCCACGTGAAACTGTATCATAAATTTGGATTGGACTGGAACAAACTGAGATGAGCGGCTCAAACGTACCGAACTCAAACGAACATTTCATCTGACGCCGTCTCTTTTGGCTCTCCATGTCTGCTCCCTCCTGCAGCCGCCTGTTATTCCCCATTGTGCGCACCTTCATTCACAAAAGCTAAAATAATTCCGCCTCGAGTGTGGTGATAAACATGTGACGATGAGATGTTTTACACGCCGACCGCTGGCCTGTCCTTGTGCCAAGAATGTGCACATACAAATTCAATCATGTCTTAAAAACTAGGAGCCCAGAAACCGCAGTGGCTGCAAGCAAAACGGGAGCTATAGGTGCTCCATAGATCTGCCTGGGTGTGCTTCTCATGCGTTCACGACCGGTTACAGATATTTGTTACTGTAGACGGCCTCCGCTGTGGTAAAATAATAACTGGTCCGTGCATGGAACTGTAATGTTTGATGGCGTACTGTGCAGTACTGTGCATTCAAGCAATCCGTGCTCATCGATAGGCTCGGTCTTTGCTGTAATTTATAGGAGGGCCACTTCAGTTTTACGTGCAGTGTTCAGTGAGCAGGAGCAGAATAAAGTTCTGCTGGGGATAAAATCTCTTGAAAAGGTCTTGTCATGGCTCACATGATTCATCTAGTCGGTATTAAAACCACTGAACCGATGAATCGGACACTTTCCACACGCAGCAGTGTCCTGCATGCTTCTCTAAATGTGTGCATTTGGCGTGTGGTCCTCTGTGGCTTTGTGCTGTTCTTCCTGCCCTGATGAATATTTTAGTGAGCCTCAAAGACATATAGCAGTGTAAAGGTGGTGCAGAAGGGATTTGAGATGCACAGCCCAATGTGTTTGCATTGTCTTAACTCGTGTTTGTTTGGAACAACACAGCCGCTTTTTACCACAGCTCATTTTTCATCCACGAACAAAAGGCAAGCTGCTGACAATGAACACAATGCTATTGATGCATGAAAGCTTTGAGTGAGCTTTGATCTTTGGTCAGGACGAGCTTCGCGCTTGGCTTTTAACAACCCGGCAAACTTTGATGACAGTCCAAAGAGAGCAGATGAGACTGGGCGAAACCCTCTTTGGTCAAAGACGCATATTTCCAATTTATTCCAGGCCCTTTTTGACTACTTGACGGACATTTTGCTGAGATGTTTTTGTCTTCACTGGGGTGAGAGTAGTTGTCTCGTGATCGGAAGGCTGTAGGTTCAATTTCAGCTTCTTTCTAGCACACAGAAGGAAGCTTCTCCCTACCTATCTGCATATCAGGGTATAAATGCGTATGCGAAAGAATAGAGCGCCTTTAGTTGTCAAAAATGATTAGTTCAGTCCATTAAATAGAATCACAGGTTGTTTCAGTTCAACTCTTCAGCTCCTACTTTCATACTACGCTGACAAAGTTAATGCAGCGAGGTTATGTTGCTGAAAACAGCAGGCCATTTTCTGTTAACGTTCTTGTGTGGATGGCAACACGCAGCAAGTTAACCCAAACTCCATTAAAAGTGTCCATCAAGTCCAAAACTAGATCAACTCGATATTCTGTTGAGTTTATACTGACACAACATTATCTGCAATGGAGGTTTTCAATGTTGGTAAATGTTTTTTTTTTTTTGGGGGGGGGGGGTTGTCAAGGACGTCCCAGCTGCTACAATGTGAAAACCCAAAATAGCATTTGTTGATTGTGTCACAAAGCTTTTTTTTTTCCAGCTGCTTCCATTTTTCAGGTCAATTTAATGGGAAATGTCGTCTTTGTAAGAATTTTTCAAATTCTTAAAATTCTGACCATAATTTTCCATTCAAAATTGAACTGAATAATTCATTTTTGAAGAGAGATTCTTTAAAACTACGGTGCCTATGAAAAGTATTCGCTTGATTGGATGTTTTACTCTTTATTGCTTTTGGAAACCAATCACGATAAAAAAAAGGGCTTTTTGACAAAAAAGATGCAAAGAAAAATCTAGGATGGTCAACTTTAACACTGATTTATCCAAAATGATGGCAATTAAATAAAAATATGCACATAAAATTAGTGACTGCGGAAGTATTCACCCCCTTTAAAGTGACTGACCTAATTCAACAGAGGTCCAGCATTAATTGATGCTGGTAGTCGTAGAATGAGTGAAATGGAGATCAACAGGTGCAGTGACTGTGTCTGAAAAGATATAAAGACGCCTGTGTCATGGAAAGTCCCTTCACTGGTTAATCAGTTTTCCAGACTTCTACTACAGCAGGGGGGAAAAAAGGTTATTAAAAAGAATAAGTCAGGGGATGGAGAAAAAAAAAAAATCTGTAAGGCCTGAACATCCACTAGACTTCAGCTAAATCCCTTGAGAAATAGAAGGAATATTGACCAAGTGTGAATTGGCCAATATCTTGCATTGCTCACAAACTGTTTAACAATTAGATTTTTTTGTAAAGTGCTGAAATAAAGTGATTCTTGTGTTTATTCATTCAGCTTTTAGACATAGTGAAAAGCGGACATTCATTATTTTGTCTTCAAATTTACAATCTTAGTGAATTTTAAATTTCCTAAGGTAAATTTCTTCATTCAAAGTGAAGAATATGTGCTCAGTCGTCACTTTGAACATATAGATGTGGTTTGGAAAATATAATGGTAAAAGATAAAATCCTTTACATTACATTCTTGACACCATTTCCATGCTGAACTCAGTCAAGCCCAACACCACTGCAGCACATCCAATAAAAATTCAATCGTGTTTATGGAAAACTCGTAAAAAAAAAAAAAATGGAATTCCTGAAAACCAAGGTTGAAGTTTACATCAAACCCAAAGGTGTCTTTGAACGCCACGCTAAAAGTAAGAGAGAAGTCCCCCCAGGGAGTGAGCTGAGGTCAGTGTGACTCTGAAGCTTTACACCGATTGACAACAGTTAAACCTTTGAGCCTGAAGGCAAACGCATACAAAACAATTGAATTCCTCTCTCACTGCTGCACAAGCGCTGACTTCAGCCAACTTAATGTTATCACTCCTGTGAGGAACATTTAACATCAGTGTCAATTAAACCAAGAACAAGAAGGTCACAGAAGTGAAGGCACTTAAGGGCAAAATTAGTCATCTTTACTAATGCTGTGGACCTTCTGAGAGAGACCTTCGAGATTTTAAACATCTTTCTGAAAATAATGGACATATTTTATTACTCTGAAAACTTGCACTGTGCATATGATCCCTGCTGTCTTGTCCAAACTCTACTAAAGTGCTAGATTAAGACTTGACCATTTAAATTATATTCTTCAACATGAAAAATATATTTATACATGCATTTTTTTTTTTTTTTTTAAATTAGAAGCAATTGGAATTGTAACCATAATATATAATTGCAGGCTTAAGTGAAAAAAACAACAACTATTAATCCAGCTTTTACCTACTTACCATTCTGATTCTGGGAAGCTGATAAGAGTTTATTAATGGGTGAAACCAAATATGAGACAATTCTACAAAAAAATAAAATAAAAAAAAATTAAAGGCTGCTAAAAACTTGAGATTGGGATGGAGGATCACTGGGCAGCTGGAAATCAACTAGAGTTTCAGTGGAAGGGCTTAAAATAAAGCATTTTTATGTGTTAGGGTGGCCCAGTCAAAGTCCAGACCTGAGTTCAACTGAAAATCCAAAATTTATGTTGACTGACTCTCCCGACTGAGGTGAAGCTATTTTACAAAGAAGAATTGGGGGTTTTCGGTAGGAAAATATACCAAAAACATTCTGTGTGAGGATTTGGTTTTTTCTGCTTTTATTTTTGATTTCTGTGTCAATTGAGTGTTGTCCTGTCTACCCCTTGATTGGTCACACCTGTTCCTTGTTTCCCCTGATTGTCTCCCTGTCTATTTAAACCCACCTGTATCCCTTGTTTGTCGTCTGCTGTCAAGTCTGTCGTCAGATGTCTAGTTATGAGCTCTTAGCCTTCTGCTCATTCTGTGCTGCCTGGACTTTGGATTATTGTGCTTATTTGTCATTAAATCATCATTTTTCTCACCATAACCTGGGTCCGCCATGGCACTCTGAATATTAATGTTAACAAAAAATGTTTCTTAAAAAAAAAATATTTGACTCATGAGAGATTATCAGACTTATGAATCTGTTTTATTCCACTTCTGAAAAATGGGCTACTTTCTGTTGTTCCATCACATTAAATCTTACGTAAGCACATTGCTGACTACAGTTGCAGTGTGACACGATGTGGAAAAAGTCGACAACTTTTATAAACAAGAAAGTTCATGTTAAATGTCTCTTGCTTGCAGCAATGTCAGAGTTACACTAGTAAACAAAGAGCTGGCTCCCTGCTAGCCCCCGGCACCTGTAGCTCTCAAACCTTGACATCACTTCATCTGCTCTCCCTGTTCTGGCCTTACCTCTTTTTACGGCCTGCATTGATTCTGACTCCTGATTTGTAGCTATAAACTCCCACAGGGCAGGGCCAAAAGCACAAGCTGCCTGGCCTCGCCGTCCTGAGAATATACTGAGGTACTGCAAATTTCAGTCAGATACTCCATTGTTATATTGGAAGATTGATCTCACTCCTAATGTTTTGAAAGGCATAAAAACATATTATAGCCATGTTAATACGGTTAGTTTATCAGAAGGAAGCTTCAATGTCTTGTGGTCTTGTTTTCCATTCCAGATGTATGCTCTTTTCCCAAATGTTTTTTTTTTTTTTTGACATGACATATTGAAGTGATTTTGTCAGACGGCGGCAGCAGCAAAGTACAATGAGGCAGCAATAGAAGGCAATGAGGGAGCAAATTAAGCAGAGTAGGACTGATAGAAAGATGTTGTTTGATGTGGATCTCTGGGTTTGTCAGCATTCATTTCGGTACCAACTCTTACAATCTGGCACCAACTGTACCACATGGAGTGTACGACCTAGCAGTGTGAATTAGTGAGAGATGATGGTTAAATCAAAACTACAGGAGCAGCTTCGAAGGGGAAATGGTCCCCTTTTGTAGATTTGAGTTGACCGATGAGGACACCGTGCTGACGTGATGAAAACTGGGAAGAGGAAAGCATATGCCGCTGCACCCCATTAAAATTTGATTTACCACAGTTCTTTCCTTCATACAAAAGACTTGTATACATCCTGTCATGTGAGACCATCCGTCTGTTGTTTGGTAATAAAAAGATAGATGACGACGTAGTCAGTAGCAATGTAGCAAGCTAGAACAATTTCGAGAACTGTAATTAAACTCTTTGGGATGGTTTCTAACGCTAAGGAATATTGGATTGTGTGTTTTTTCTGTATGTTTGAGCTCAGTTTGTTCTTAAATACGTCTCAGCACATTATAACCAATTATCACTTTTAAGCTTTGTCAATGAAACTTGCCCAGCTCTCCCAGATTTCAACAGATCTGTAATGAAACGCTAGTGGTGCGTAGGTTCTTAACAAGAAAAAGGCCGCCGAGTCAAATTCTGCTTATGGCCCCATACAACCTTGTGTCAGCTGTGATAAAACCTATATTATCTTAAAACTTTATAGAACATGTATGAAACTCAGAGGGTTACTTTCCTGAAACTTCTATTGCACTTCCTGACTGAGTTTAAAGAGCTTACCGTATTTTTCTGGAACATTGTTGGGACTGTTCCAGAACCTACAGATGGGCTTCCAAAACACAAAAGAGAAGTTGATGGAGAACTTTCCTAGAACCTACCAGGTACATTTCTGGAAACCACCAGTGATAATTCCCTTCATAACACAGCTCGGTTCCTCAGCTTCAGGAAAATACACATTAGATACAGTAAAGGTGCCAAGAATGTACCCGGTAAGTTCCTGGAACATTTTGGAAAAGTGAGCTCCAAGTTTCAAGAAAATATGAGCTATAGATTATGTGGAGCTCCTAGTTCTCCACATATCCTTCATATCAATGTGTGACTAACTTGAATTCTTACCTGAATGAAGAGGAAAGAGAGGGATCAAATAATTTGGACCAATGGCGTTCATTGCAAAGGCAGCGATAAATCTCTCTGCTGATGGTTCATATTTGAAAAAACACAAATCATTCTGAATTGTAGGCACAATTCAGAATGATTGAATTGTTACTGCATCCTCATAAACAGCACAATAAAACTGAAGCATGGCGATTTGTGCTGCGCACCACCGCTTTTTCTGCAATCGTAATTATGACGAGAGCTCAGCACAGCAGCACAGTTTGAGATGTATGACCTGGGACAGATTACTGTTGGTTTCTGAGCAAAAAAAAATCAATAAAAGCAAGCCAGGACGAGGTCTGCTCACTTCAAAAATGTAACCCCAGGTGCAAAATGACAGTATAATAGCATCATCAATACCGTGTCTCTCTCTGTAAACAAAGTGCAATGACAAAGTGTCACCCACAACCATGTGGATTTTATTAGGACGTTTTAGTGGACTACTAAACACAATAATAATAATAATAAAATGAACTCATCCAGCAGTAGAAGTGCTGCCGGTGCAGAATACCTCAGCAGGAAAGCCACAGGTGTTCTGCCTCAGGGTGCGTGGGTTGATGCTTCCCAGGTACTTGCTTCATTTTTGCTTTTGTTCTAGACCAGGACTTCTGCAGGTGAGCTGCAGTGTGATTCTAGTCATTTGAAAACACCCCCAGAACGTATGCTGGGTGAGACTCCTACAGGGTTTTCTCCAGTTTTATATTTGCCGGGTCTCATTGTTGCAGTACTTCTTTGTAATTTAAGACGAGATAAGATGCTTCTCTGCTTTTAGATACGTGTTTGCTCCGCCACAGCTGCATCTAATGATAGAAGTACCTCTTCAGCATGCCAAGTTTGGTAAAGGTCTGGTAATGAGCAATGCATCCGGTGTGTTGGAGCACGAATGTTTCTAAAAGCTGCAGGATGCTAGCTGGAGTTGGAAACCCTCGTCAGTGAGAGAGACGCAGATCAAACCTTAGAGGCACAAACAACCAGGCAATTTCAAATCAGGCTTTACTGAAGAATAACGAGAATAAGTTAATGTGCTCAAAAGTGTTGGTGCCACAGGCACAGAAACTTACACAAACTCGCTTATTTTTCTCAACTTAATATTTTCACAGTTTGTATTATTTATATTTTATAGTTTATATTATTATAAATTCACCAAAAAGGCAAATGTGCTATTTTTTTTTGTTGTTGTTTGATTATGAAAGATTATCCCCTTATTCAGTGTTGTCTACTTCGGGTTCTCTTTATAATGCTTTATTATCAGTCTGAAATTTATTGCATAATGAAATCAGATGATTCCCTGCAGGAAACATTACGATGAGCATTGCTAAATAAGTTGGTGCTGTGTATTGTCTTTTCTTTTCTCCTTTTGCTTCATGTTTGAGCAGGTCAATCCGGTCCAGTTTCCAGTTTCTTTGTGTGTTCCAGCTTGGGATATGTGCAGTAAAATCTGTCCATCGTTCAGTCACTGAGTTGTAAATCAAGACGGGCTTCTTTCTTGAGGTGATTACACACAGTTCTGGAGCTTGTGACAACTAAAAAAATAAAATAAAATAAATTAATTAAATCACGGATTAGCAAGTTTTGACAATTTCCATTTATGTTTTGAAATCCAACAGAAAGAAGAGTAACACTTCCATCTGTACCTGTTCAGACCTTGAGTCCTTTGCCAACAAAAAAACACTTCAGTGTGTAACTGATGACTCTTAGCTGAAAGTGAAGGGTTTTTTTTCTTTTCTTGTGACAATTGCTTTGTTAACCTTCAGTATACTTGGCGGTGGGTGAGTACACTCACAGAACGGCCTAAATTGATTCATTTTATTTGCTAATTGTACATATGTAATGAGGTTTGCACACTTTCAAGAGTTACATAGTTACACCTGCCTTTCTACCTTTAGGGAGAAGCTGTTGTTTCTCTCCTTTGTGTGTTTACTTGACTATTTGACTTTCTGCGTCCTTTTCCGACTTTAGAACAAAGGACAAGTTATGAATTAGCTGTATTTTAAGGAAAGGTATGTTTGTTTATTGCTTAGGTTAAGGCAGAATTTCTCAATCCTGGTCCTCAGGCCTCAGTGCCTTGCATGTTTCAGCATCTGCCACACACCTGGCTTGAATCTGTGGGTGATTAACAGACTTCTGCAGCACCAAGGGCTGCAGAATTTCTGTTGTTACGCAAGCAGGAGGCTGTGCCACTCTTAATGTTCAGGAAACAGTAGATTAGGAGGCACACTGCAGTTTGTTTTAATGAACACGATTGCTTTAAAAAGAGCACTTCTTACTGGAACGCTGCGACAAACCTTAAACATGACAAACTAAGCTGCCGTTTGGCTGCGAAATGATACGGCCACATTGTCTAAAAAAACCCCAAAAAAAACACGTTGCCCAGGGTTAATGATGTGCTACACTGCAGCGAGAGACATTAGAGCTTAGTGTGCTGCAAAGACTTTCACTTAGAATATTAATGACTCTCAACATGCAGGATCAACAAGAATTTTGTAAGTAAAACACAACTATAGGCGGGCTAACGTGAGCAGAGAATGCTGCAAGGCACTCAGTAGTGCAGGTGTCATGTGTGTTGCTGCACGTCTGCCCGAATAAATCATGTCACTCTGACCTGCTCTTAGCCCGTGGTATTCTGTCTTCCACTGTTGTTAACCCAGATCAGCGAGAAAAGGTGAGTGTGCACGACTCCCCCGTGGACTGCACTGAAATATGCTTCAGAAAACATCCAGGCGTCGGATTTTGTGACCCGAAGTTTACCTAAGTACCCACAGGAAGTTACAGAGAGCATAGATCTACGATTTAAACATGCAATGTCCTACAAAGAAAAGTGTTCTGCCTGTTTTGGAAGGTTTTACATTTTTATGTTGCATCCATAGAAGCAAATCTGATTAATTTAAGGTTATTCAAAGGAATTCATGTTCAGCTCCCCGGAGAGTATATATTGTAAAATCACCTTTCGCAGCAATTGCAACTAAAAGGAATTGAGCTGTTGTCTTATTGATTTTTTTTCTTTTTCAGGACAGCATGATGCTGCCACCACAATGTGTTACCATGGGGATGGTGGCTTCCTAACTGTTTTGGCTCAGATACGAATCTGATTAAAACTAATCTGTGTTGTAGCTGTGCCGAAGGATCCTCGTTTCCTCTAACAACTTATCAGCGGTCATAAAACAGACACAAGAATCTGTCTTGTGAATTCGACAGGGTTGTAAAATGAGTAACAGTTTAGCTCCAAGATAAAAACATAACCTGGGATCATTCCAATATAAGTTCCAGTTAAAAAAACAACTTTATAGCTCTCAGTGAGATCAAAATCCCCCCGTTGACTCACCGGCGTATAAACCTCACGCTGTCAAAGGTCACCTCCGTGTTTTATGTTATCTCTTTGCAGAAAGGCAAAACAAATCCCGCAGTTTTTGAGGTTTGAAATCGATTGCTTAGATTTAACACTTGTTTTCAGATGGTTCCACGTTTAAACTTCCTTTTTCGTTACATACCTGGGTGTTGCATGCTGTGCTTGAAATAGGAACGCTGTCCCTCCCTGCGAGTTGGTGGGTGATAAGGAAGGTGAGAGACTTGCACTGGTTTGTCCCTCTGAGATCATGTAGCTGAGGAGGATCTGTTAATGATTTTGAGAATCTGTGGTCAGTGTGTGTTTTTCCTGGGATGAGAGCACGCCGATTAACACCTGGGGAATGGTGGAGAGCAGAAGAGACTCTCTTTTCACAGAATCACTTTGACTACTTCCTCCAACAGTTTTTGGCTTAATGGATTCAGTGAAGAAAAGCAAAGGTCATGTCAACCTGGTGTTTGATGTGAGTACTTCATGTAAAACCCAAGAGGTTTGGTTCACATGTATGTATATATAGTTTTTCATATATGTTTGTGAGCATATCTTTACAAAGATGAAGATTTATATTTCCATAGATGTCATATTTACCTCTTCAAGGAAACTTTAGTGATGCAAAAGCTTCATAAATGTATTATGCTCTGTGTTCAGAATCTATAAGGATTTTTTGATGCAAAAAGTCTACTTTTTAAATTTTTTTTTTTTTACTTTATAAACAACTTCTTCACTCCTTTAAACATATTGAAAGAGGCATCTCTGAATTCTGTCTCGTATAATAACGTGAAAGTACGTCTACAGGACTCGCATGTTTTTGTCAGGTCATGGAAACGTAACGTGCTGTCGTGACAAATTTAGGGCAGATATCAGTAAACGTGTGTATATGTACCAGTCTCCAAGTAAGCTTTGACGCTTGTTTGTGTAAAAAAAAAAAAAAAAAGAAAAAATTGACAGTAATATAGATTTAGTGCAGAGTCGACAGGTGAGTAATCGTTTGACTTGGTTAAAAGTGATTCCTTGTCATTTCTTAGTCTTCACAATTTATTCTGCTTGCTTGTTTGTTTGCTGTTTTTTTTTTTTTTTTTGGATGTTGCACTTCAGTTGCAGGAGCAAATCCATGACCAGCTCGAGACAGAGGTGGATAAGCCCAGCTGGAGCAGCTGTGTGGCAGAGGAGACCAGAAATAAACCAACCTACTGTGTGACTGATGTCCCTCCTTGGTACCTTTGCATTTTCTTGGCTGTTCAGGTGGGGGACTGCAGACAACCATATTAAAAAAAAATCTGATCAATAGGTAAAATTAATTATTTCTACAACAAACACTTGGGATGTGTAATAGTTCACAATGAAGTGTAAAGGAATTTACACTTGCTGGCGTTTCCTCATCATTGATTAAGTAAAAATAAATAACAAGTCCACTTTTAAGCTACACACTATTTATTGTCGAACTAAACTGGAACATGAGCTGTTTTCTTTTTTTCTATCAAAATCAAACTGATTAAATCCCTAAAACGTATCAACAGTCTGATGTCCAGTGGAAGATTGATTTTGAGGGTTCAATTTCAAGGTTTAAGGTAATTTAGGACAGCAGTAAAGGGTAGGGGATGATGACAAATGAAACTATTTTATGCAGCAAACCCTGAACTTGAATTGCATTAGAAAATTCTCTCGGGACAAACGGATCGCATGGGTACCTCATCTAAACTCGGCTTCTGGTTCCTTCACTGTTAGAAGACTCGCTTGAGAGCACAGTGAAGTTCGCTCCGTGTAAACGAGTTTATGCCAGAGTAGCTTGGAATGTCAGGAAAACGGCTTTGTTATGAAAGGTTAGCGTAATGTTTTACGGAAACATACGTCATATCTTGACTCAGAGCTCGTTTTGTCAACGTAATAGCAAACATTGTCTATGGAGACAAAAAAAAAAAGGTGAGTTATAAAGTTAAAAGTGCTGTTCGATGCCACAACCAAATTCTTCCCACTCATGTTATAACAAAGTGTGTAAAACAATAAAAAAAATAAATAAACAGCATAGTTGAGTTATTAACACTGGTTGGCAGTTTCCAAAAGCAGTTAATGGGAATTAAGGTAAATCAGCTACTAACTTTCTTCTTGTGGAGTGAACTATTTACTGAAAAACAGTCTCGTTTTCAGTCAGCGATGGACTCCAGGTCAGTTCAGCTATTCATCAATCCAATGCAATCTACCTGTAGATTGCATACTCAGGGATTTAAGCCAAAAAGAAAACATTGAAGTAGAGGCCTTCTTCACTCATGCATGCCATTCCTTTCTATACTTTTATTTTTCAGGAACAGCAATTTAGAAAATACCTGGTAGCCAAAGTGGTTGGGTGTGATTAGGCGATGGTTCATAACAAACCGCAAGCTGATGTTTGCTGGCTTTGGTGGAACAAATTGTGAAGATAAAGCCGGGCAGATCCATAATAACTACAGATCTGAATAAAGAAGAAGCATAAATGTCAACAGGCTACTTGGACAGAGGCTCAGAAAACCGCAGCAGAGTGACTTCTCATGAACAGAATGAAAAAGGAGGTATTTAGGCAAGGGAGGTTTGTTACGTGATTGCTAGGTGAGATGAATACATGAAGGGAAAAGGACGTAGGGCAGTAGAGCGTCAAGCTAAAATACACTTGGAGGAAAAAAGAAAAACGTAGCTTTGATATTTATTGAAAACCAGCTCAATGTTTGGCTCTGTTTGCGTGTCACATTCGTAAAAGTGCATGTTTATCTCCTCCACAGCACTACCTGACAGCATTTGGTGGGATCATTTCCATCCCCCTCATCCTCTCCGAGGGTCTGTGTCTGCAGCATGACACCCTGACCCAGGGGCTTCTGATCAACACCATATTCTTTGTTTCGGGCCTCTGCACCATTCTGCAGGTCACCTTTGGTGTCAGGTGAGAACTCCTGGTTTGGGAGGGAAAAGGTCCAAAGTGTTCAAACATTTTGTAGTTAAATAGCAGCTCAACTGCATCTGGTTTTGTCCAGATGGCGTAAGCCAGTAAGTTTGCAGTAGAATGAGGCTATGCTAAAGATAGTTAAGCATCCATGCTAAGCATTGGCATATTACGTTTTGAGCAGGTACACACTAGATTGACTAAAATGTTCCAGGACAACAGTGTTGTTGACCTTCTTTTTAATAAGCTAAATGCAAATTTTCCTAAAAACTAAAATCCATAGATTGAAGTTCGAAATGACACCTTGTTCTTTTGCAGTGTTGTGACCTACTTGACTTTTACTGCAGACTGCATTGCTTTTCATTTGTTTTTGTTTTCTTCGTCAAACTTGGAGACTTCCTATCCTGCAGGGAGGTACGTTTGCCTTGGTGACTCCAGCCATGGCCGTGTTATCTATGCCTGAGTGGAAGTGCCCGGCTTGGACGCAGAATACCAGTTTGGTCAACACCTCCTCCCCTGCTTTTATCGAAGAGTGGCAGGGCCGCATGAGAACAGTGAGCCAACACCAACAATTTCATTCTCCAACACAGATCTAACGTCTGCATAACTGGCAATTTATGCATTTAGACACAATGCCTTTTTAAAATGATTCACAAGCCATTTTGTTACATCAAGACAACAAATTTTTATGTGTTTTATCAAGAGTTTGTCTAAAGGACCAACACGTAATAGTGAAGTGGTGGTTTTACCCCTTGTTCCTTGCAAAATAAGTCAAGTCGGATTGGATGGAGCATGTCTGAGGAGTGATTTCCAAGTCTAGTCACAGATTCTCTCAGTGACATATTTTGATACAACCGACTCCGTTGCAGGTGGATTTTATTTACTAGCAGGGGATTTAATGCATGTGCACAATGCATGCTGTACAACTTTTCAAAATTGTACAGCAAAACTATTTGAAAATCATTCCTTTCCTCCACCTTCATAATGATGTGCTACTTTGTGTTGGTCTGTCACATACAGTCTAAATGAAATATGATTACTTTTGTGGGTTTAAAGTGACAAAATACGACAACAACGCAAGAAAGACGAGTACTCTTTCATGACACTGACTATGTTTCCCGTTCCGGGGAACTATAACAAGTCGTGGCCATTTTTGAGAGTGAAACATCAGTGCTCATGCTTCTGGTTCTTGTGTTTCTGTCCACAGCTGCAGGGCTCTATCATGGTGGCCTCTCTCCTCCAGATTCTTGTTGGTTTCTCTGGCCTTATTGGGTTCCTCATGCGCTTCATTGGGCCCTTAACCATTGCCCCCACTGTGTCTCTGATAGGCCTGGCTCTGTTTGACTCGGCTGGAGTAAAAGCTGGCAGCCACTGGGGCATTTCTGCTTTGTAAGTAGCTCCTCGGAAAGAACACCGATAAGCTCCAGTTTTCATTCAAGAGCTCGGATTTTGATAACAGAATACGACATCTCTCTTCGAGATGCGTTTTTAACTGCTTAGAGCAGCATCTGTTTGTCTCGGGACTGGTTTTTAGTTTGAATGTTACTCTGTTCCTTTGTCGCACTCACAGGACGACGGGGCTGATCATTGTGTTCTCTCAGTACCTCCGTCTCATACCGATTCCCGTTCCCTCGTGCTGCAAAACCAAGAAAAGGAAAATCTCAAAGTTTTACATCTTCCAAACCATGCCCGTATGATGTCTTCTGCTGTGTCGTTTGAGGCTAAAATGTCGACCTCAGAGCTCTAATCCATACTAATTTTAGATGTCAATTAGATTCTGCTGGGCATCGCCATCTCGTGGTTAGTCTGTTACCTCCTCACCATATCTGATGTCCTGCCGTCTGATTCTGCTCACTACGGCTACCTGGCCCGCACTGATGTGAAGGGAAATGTGGTGAGCAAGGCTTCTTGGTTCACACTGCCATATCCCGGTGCGTAGGCTTACTAAAGAAAACAAAACAAAACACCGTTTGATTGGTCGATTGATTTAAAAGACCAACTCAGTGATCAGCAGTTTGACTTGTCGTTCAGGCAGGTGGGGGGTTCCAACTGTGAACCTGGCAGCTGTGGTTGGGATCCTGGCTGGAATAGTCTGCTCCATGGCAGAGTCTGTGGGCGACTACCATGCCTGCGCCAGGTTGTCAGGGGCCCCTCCTCCACCGAAGCACGCCATCAGCAGGGGCATCGGCGTGGAAGGGATCGGCTCTTTACTGGCGGGGGCCTTCGGGACGGGCAATGGCACCACGTCTTTCAGCGAGAACGTGGCGGCTCTCGGTATCACCAGGGTAAGTGCAAAAAGAAAAAAAAAAGGATGCTTTTACAAAGCAGTTTTAAAATAATCCCCTGATGGCAGGTGGGTAGTCGGACTGTGATTCTCCTGAGTGGATTTCTCATGATTCTGATGGGAGTGGTGGGCAAAATTGGAGCCATTTTCACCACCATTCCCACTCCTGTCATCGGAGGGATGTTTCTGATCATGTTTGGTGTCATATGTGCTGCTGGGATTTCCAATTTGCAGGTGAATAGACAAGTCTATATATATATTGTTGCTGACAAATCGTGGCGTTTTTTTCTCTTTTTGGTAATCCTTCGTTTTGGATAGTTTACAGACATGAATTCTTCTCGGAATATCTTTGTGTTTGGGTTCTCGATTTTTTCGGCACTTGCCATCCCAAACTGGATCGTGAAGAATCCCGGCCTTCTAGAGACAGGTATGGTTCATGCGCTGCTGCTTTAACCTTGAATTGCAATGTGGTTAGCTAAAAGCTGTTTCTGCTTTCAGCAGGAAAACAGTGAGCAGGTTTTTCCCAAAAGCAAGCTGTTATTTCACTGTCATGTCCTCTGTGCGTATGACTCAGGTGTCAAAGAGGTGGACCAAGTTCTGCATGTATTGTTCACCACCCATATGTTTGTAGGAGGGTTCCTCGGCTGCTTCTTAGATAACACCATTCCTGGTAAGCTGATGTAGAGAGCTGTTGCTGAGTTACAATAACCTTTCTTTCTTTAACTTTCAGCACTGATGCATTCAATCACAATGAGAGAGCATCCTCTAATAGCAACATTGCTATTGCTTAGAAACTAACTATAACTATAGTTGAGGATTATTGTCCGTGTGATAGGTGAACCACTCCCCTTCATCCATCTGGTCATCATATCTGATCATCTTTTGAACCTCTGCTAAAAAAAAAAAGAAAAACAAACTTCCAGAGAATTATGCTGCCACCACCATGTTTTACTTTGGGGATGACAAGAGAAGTGTTTGTTTTCCACCAAATAGATATTCTATTTGTGCAACTCCTCAATATTTACTAATTCAGTTCCTTCTGAAGGCCCTTACTTGTGATGGATTTCATTTAGGGGTGTTTAGGGGCATGCCACACATTTCAAATTTTCTTCTGCAAAAAAAAAAAAGAAAGAAAGAAATTAAATCCATATATGACCTTTCTTCATCTTTACAACTGCATGCTGCTTTGTGTTAATGTATCACACACATTCACATAAAATACACAGAGATTTGAAGTTCGGGGATGGAATACATATATATATATGTTTTTTTTGTTTTTTTCAATATTCTGATTGAGATCGCTTGACCAGATTTCATTCCCACCATACATCGTGAACCTTTAGTGCAACTGAAATCGTCAACATAAAACTGTAAGCCACTCTGTATAAACATATATTTCACCTCATTCAGGGACCAAGCGTGAACGTGGCATTCTCACCTGGAACGCAGGACATCCTGAAGACTCCAGTAACGACTTGGCATCAGAAGAGGTTTACGGTCTCCCGTTTGGGATAACTGCGTGCCTTCAAAAGCAGTCCTGGGTCCGCTACGTCCCGTTTTGCCCCCCGAACGAACCCGAGTCAGGGGACGGCATGCCACAGGGGACTGAGCAAATGACAAGAGTTTAAACTTTAAAAAATAAAAAATATCATGGTTTTACAATTATTTTAAAAAAATACATTTTATTTTAAATAATTCATTTGGTTTCACTTTTCAATATTACAATTATAGCACATTTGATTGTAAATATTTGTTGATGTTCTGGGTAAAATCATGAATGTTGTCCTTATTATGTTTACATTAAAATGTCCAGAAACCATCAGCGCGTTTATTTTTGAGGAAATGACAGCTTAATAATGTTTCTGTTCCACGTGGAGCAGATGTGACAGCCTCTGTCGACACTTTGAAATAAAAAGTGAACTACTGAATGATTAAAGTGTTGTGCCATTTTTTCATTTTCCTTCAAATAAGTCACGGGGCTGAAGCTGAACAGCGTAACGGGGTGCTCCTCCGTTTCCCCTTTGAAAGGAAATTAAATACGACCTGAGGATATATTTATTATCACACATCCTCATCTCCACATACAGACGGCTGCTAAAAAAAATCCAAAGCAGCAGCATCAGCGCTCGAAATGTCATTGTATTTCCTCTACAAACACAGATAACACATCGTCTCCATCTCTACTGTTTACTTTCCACACTCTCAGCTCTTTGTCTCTACTTTCATTTCCTCTGTCTAACCACCTCTGACAGGCAGATGGGAGATGGTGTAATGTTTGGACCAGAGGCCAGGCACATCTCCTGAGGGTGTTATGACTATTGGTCAGTGGTTCACTGCCCACTCTACAATGCTATTTCTGGATCATGTGGTATCACTGGGGAACTGCAGATTTATCTGCATACAGTACCTTGCAAAAACGTTGACATCGTTCATATTTTATTATCTTGTTAACACAAACTTTCCTTTTTGTTTCTTTTTTTTTTGTATCGGGATCTCACACAATGGATAGTTATGCAAATGTCACTTTACACTACAACTACGACCAGAACATACAACGGCGCGCTCTACATCTAAACAGGTTCCTATTTAAAAATGGTTCTGGTGGTCAGAGTTTTGATTCAAAGGTTCTGAATACAAAAACACAACATATTTCAGATTAAAAAGGAAATGAATGTCAAAAAAACAACCTTTTTTTTATTACATCCATTTCACAATTTTACACTATTTTATGGTGATCTATCATCCTAACAGCATACAATGTATTTTATGGTTGCAATGTGGACAGACGTGACAAAATGCAAGAAGCGAGAATCATTTCGTAACAGGCTTCACATCTCAGTGAGAACATTTTACAGCATATAAAACTGTTCCTGCTGATGTTCTGGAAACAAGATTCTCAGAAGGGTTTTATATAATGCTCAGATGTTTGCATTTCAAATGAAAGAGAAGAAGAAAGTGAGTACTGCTTTAATTTATTATATCACAAATGGTCTTTCTGCCTGAAACAGAAACTGATTTTATTTTCTCTTTTCAGCATCCACATTCTATTCGCTCCCTTTCTGGCTTTGAAGCCCAGAGTAAGACCAGTTGTGGACAGGCAAAAACAACAACAAATATCAATCGTATCTGTTTGGCATAAAAGGCAGAGCGTTGAATCATCCGCAGGAACCACATTGCACTCTAAGGGAGCCACACAACTCTAAATAATCTCTGCAAACAGAAACCAGGATATGAAAGTAATCATATTCCACCTTATTTATAATCTGTGTAAATGCTGATGTGGCAGATTTGTATTTGAAAACTCCCTATCTGCTGGGAGAAGCACTGTACTGACTTCATAATTCTTTCAAGTGTTGTGAGCTGGCATTTTATTATGCATGCATTTTTGTTCCTGTTTTTCATTTACAGGTCACATAAGACCAAACGTTTTGTAGCATTAATATGAAGAAAAGGCTTGAAGTAAACGTTTTCCCAGACGCACCTATCATTGTGGAACTTAAAGCTGATATTTGGGACTCCTGTGATACTGCAGTTTGCAGGTGAAACTCTCCACTGTTGCAGATATTTACTCCTGTTGTCCACAAGAGGTCATAAAGGAACCTTTAAACCGCTGGTACATCAGTCCCAGTAATATTATGTCTCCAACTTAAACATTCAAAATGCCATGAGTACCATTTTGAATTATTATGGGTTTTGACTTGGCCATAATAACACGTGAAAATACTTTGATCCAAGCTACTCGGTTAGCTTTGACTTTGTATTTAAGTAACTTTTCTCCCCCTGTCTCAAGTGTTTTGCAGCCTCTAACAGGCTGTTTTTCCGCCATAGATAGTATTTTGTGTACAAGCCAAGAAGTTCAGTTTGGGGCTCAGCTAACAAAAATAGTTTGTTTTATGTTCCTCTGCATGGCCTGTTAGAATCTGCGAATGAAACTCCTATGACTTTCTTTCAATTGCATTACCATTAATAATTTTTGCAAGATATTGTGTTGGCGAAAAAACAAAGAACTATATTTCAGATAATGACTGAAATTGTAAGCAAACTTAAACTCTGGATGAGGGATTATTTTACATTTATGCTGCAGTGTGTTGTATGGTGTGTAAACTTCGTCTGAACGCTAGGGGGTGCTGCAGACCGAACCATGACTTTAATTTGTCCATCTTGCAAAAATCAACACTGTTATGGTGCTGTCATAGCAGGAAACACTAATAACTGCTACCATTTTCATCAAACACAACATTTTTTTTATTATAACTAATGAACATTTGTTGCTGTATTCATTAATTTTCTTTCAGTTGACACGCCTTTTATTTATCTATTTTTTTTTCCACAGCATTATAAACATTTAAGTCCTATACGACGGTGAAAGAACGAGACTAAATTTACTGCGTAATACGATAGCGTGTCATTGCTGTCACACAGTGCAAATACTTCTCATCTGTTAATAATCCCCAGACAGACACTGTTTGGGCAAACCAAAAATAATCTTAGTTTGTGTTGCATTGTGAGAAGTATGTAAATTCCGGTTTAATCCTTATAATAACTTAATCTATGAGAAACTTTGTTTTTAGTTTGAGTCTTACTGGATTTAACAGGGAAGAGTGACATATTCAGACAAATTTGTTCAATATGCCATCTGAAGTCCACACCTAAATACTATTACACGTGCCATTAAAAGAGGATATATCACGCAACGCTTTTGAGGAAAAAGCAATACTCTTGGTTGGGAAAAACGTCCATCCTTTATAACAAGAAAGTATGTTTCTCTGTGTTACTAATATCCTGTTTGAGATACATCCATATATTCTAACTGCTTAAATACGTCTTGGTAGTTGTAACATCTTTGATAACAATTATTGTAAAGGAACTTGAATGCATCGTAGGGAAACGCCGCAGATCCGGTGCAGGGCGGTATGAACCAGTTCAAGTACCCAGCGGAAGCAACATGGAAAGTGTAGATAACGCTTTCAAAGTAAAAGTAAAGTAAAACGTACAAGTATTTTTTGGACTCAAAACATTATTTTTATTTTATTTTTCTTGCTAAAATTTCGTTAGGTATGAGTGTGGGGGTTAATGTTTGTTTGTTTTGTGTGTGTCTGTGTTGCCTTGGAATGGACTGGTAGCCTGTGTCCAGGGTGTGCCCCTCGTTTCCCGTCATTGAGAGCTGGAGGTAGGCACCGGGATAATTTCCTTCCTCTCTAGGAAAAAGTCTTCAATGTGCTTTTAAACTACTTTAAAGTGTTTAAACGCCATCTTAATAAACACAGCGAACACATTTGCGAACATTTGGCTAGATTTTAAGTTGAAATCCATTCACCGGAAGTTCGTTGTTCGATTCGGTTCAATTGTTGAACTTCTCAGATGATGTTTATTACAAATTCCGCGAAGAAGAAGAAGAAGCGGTTGGTCTCGCGTCTTAGCTCCAGTTCTGGGGATAAACCTGGGGGATGCAAGGTTTTGATTAAGCGTTATCATTTCCGGGGCTCTAATCTGCTCTCAGAATATCTTTAATTTGTTTTCCGTTAAAGTCGTCTTGAATTAAAGGATGATGAAGTGAACGGCGATGGCAGTGGTTGAGGCAGCAGGTCCAGACCGATGCTACTCTCCTGGACAGTAGAACCGAGGTTTGCTGTGAATCCCCCCCAAGAACCGGGCCGGAGCTTTTAGGAATTAAAAGGTAATCGATACATCCGGGGTCGCCCCCCACCCCCCTGCAAAGTTCTCTGTAATGTATTTTCTAGCCGTTTCTGTATTCAATACCCAGATGGTGTTGAATACAACTGTACAGTTTGGATGCGAGGTGTTGGTCTGAGGCTGTTGGAGGAGTTGGGCTGTGGTGAACATTATTACTAGAAGAGCTTGTTGTTTTCAGCCTGCAGTAGACACGTGGCCAGGATTGCAACATATCTGTCCTCTCAGAGCTCGGGGGTCTTAGTGGTTGTTTTACTTGAACCCTGTTCTTTTGTCTTGCAGCCTTTAATTTTAATTTTTTGCATCGCCATCGTCTGTATTTGCCTGTATAAACTATGGAAACCAGCCAGGTGAACTTAACTATCAGGGGAGAGACCACTCCAGGTATGTCTGAATTTACTCTGGTATTTTAAACGGGTGAAAACAAAAAAGCTAAACAACAACAATAATTAAAAAAAATTACATTTAAAAATCTGCAGGGTTTTTGTTGTTTTTAAAACTTCATGGCTCCTACACAATAGGGATGGGGGGAAGAGGAGACTAAAAAGAAAAATTGAGCAAAATCAACAAAAGTGTGAAAGGATACAAGGAAGGAATAAACAAATATTTAAGGCCATATAGGAATATTTAGAATTTTCCTTTAGTAATCTTATTTTTGGTCACTCCCTGCTCCTCAACAGATCTGAGAAAATGACAACCGTGTGGGACTGGGCGATAAACCGAATTCCTTAGTTTTTATTTATTCATTTATTTTTTGAAGATTTCATTTTGGGAGTGACATCACCACGCCTAAGGCCAATTATCTCCTTTGACAAGTAAAGCTTAAAGCTTCTCAGGTCAACTCTGTGATGTAATATTAGGGCCGGGCTAAGGTTTTGTCTTTCTTTTCATTTCTAGAATAAACTCATAATATTATCCAAGAAAAGTTATTACATTAGGAGAATGAAGTAGTAATTCTATAAGAAGTCCCAACATGAAAAATAAATTAAAATGCATGGCTTTGAAGTGATTGTGCAAACAACTGTCTATTTCGAAAAAAAATAACTACACAAACTGAGCTAGTCACGTCACCTCCTGATAACTTTCGAGCTTTTTTCTCCTTGAAACAACTTTTTTTTCTTGTAATTTTAAGACCTTTTGACTTTATTATTGTAATTAAACAACAATTCTCATATCTGTGCCCCTATAATCTGTCGTATGTCTCACAGAAGGGATGACTGAAATATAAAGACTTTTTTTAAAGATATTTTTGTGATTTGCAAATTCAGTTTCAGAAAAGAAATAATTGAAATGGGATCTGGCATTTATTTTTTAATCCATATCGCCCAACTCTGCAGTCATGAAGAACTTTTAGTACAATGTGCTTTCTATTGAGAAAGTAATAACTATAATAACAGTCATGACACGCTGCACCTCTTTTTGCCCATTCCTAGGTGAGGTGATTGCTGTTGTCGGCAGCTGTGAGGCTCTAGGAAACTGGAGCTATCAGAAAGCTGTGACTCTACATCCTCTTGGTGACGAAAGGTATGTGAAACATCACATATGCTGCAAAACTGTCTCCTACATCTTGATTCACTTTGAAGTTAGTTAATAGTATGTGTATTGTATTTAGCTTAACTTAAACCCTCTTCGACGTCTTGATTTAATCATAGGCACACGTGGGCAGTGACGATCTCTGTACCCCGGGGGGTTGTTTCCACGTATCGCTATTTCAAGGGCTTCTTCCTGGAATCAAAGGTGAGTTGGTTTTCTTTGGTGTTTTTTGTTGTTTTGTCAAGTACATGTATGCTTTTATAGTCGTCGTAGTTGTGATCCTTTTCAAAAAATTTTGGGGAAAAAAAGTAGCTGACGAGGTTTACATTTCTACGTATACTCCATTATATTCAATTCATGACGTAATTTCTACTTTGGCAGACCATCAGTAGCAATAAAGGCAATATTTTACTACTACTCTATGTCGAATTTATTGATTCATTTGCTCAAAGTCACCACTAACTTGAAATGGATTCCTCCTGACTTGGAATGAAACGATGTAAGGCTTACAGAGCGAGACTTTCAATGTTTTGTTTTGCTCTGGTGGAAATATATATGGCATGCTCTTTCAGAAGAGCCAGTAAAGCAACTTTTAGTTATTGGAGCGTGTCTACAAAGCCTCAGACGAACCCTTTTTTTTTTTTTTTTCCTTCTGTTGATTCCTTCTTTGTGTTGGCTGTCTGTCAGTATGCAGCTATTATTTGTAGGATTTGACAAATCAGTTGTCTGAAATGCAGTGTCATGCTGGGAGCCGCCCTGTGATCTAGTCATGTGGGATGAGAAGCGAAACAGCTTGTGGTCAGTTATTTGGAAGGTCCAGCCACAGGCTGACCTGCTGCTTTGCTTTAATCTGTCATGTGGAGCCTCACCCAGCCTTTAGCTAAAGCCTCCTTTTTGCATGATCTTCACTTTTGGGTGAAGAACGTGGTACTTCCCTTAGACTGGACGTAAACAAGTCATTTGAGGATTTTTTTCAGTTTCTGGTGACTTTAGTGTGTTCCTTTTTTTTTTTTTTTTTTGGTTGTTTTATATCTAGGGTGGAGCTTATTTTTATTTAAGACTTCACAGAATTTGATTAAGTTTTTCTTATTTTTTGTGTATGATATCTCATTATGCGTTAGGTCTGTGTCATTTCCTACCATTTAAAAGTGGTTTGTTTTGACTCTTCCAGAAGTACAGGAGGGTGAAGTCACTTTTTCTATACATTTATGATTTCAGATTCATTTTTATTTATTTATTTATTTTTTTTAAAAAGAACCTATAATTTTTTAACTTGTAAAACGAGTGGCTGAAAATAATTTCCATACACCTGCACTATTAAGTACATAAAGAAAAGCATAATCTGAACAAAGATACAATGCTAGGATTTTTTTATTTTTTATTTTATTTTTGGTATCCTTTCACTAACAAATCCACCTTTCAGATTTCAACCCGCGGTCTGCGCCTGATCCAGCTGGCGGATCGGCGACTATATGAGCTCTAACTGCTTTCTGACTCTCTGGTCCAAAATCCGTTTTTGCGACCAGCTTGAATGGTAGTTCATGTGTATCTGACATGAAAATCTTAACATTGTATCCAACATTGGAATTGCAGAGTGCGGGTGGCCCATGTCAAGTGATAGTCAATTTATGGGAGACCCATCATCAGCCTCGCACGATGAGCCCCACAGGTATAAACCAACAACAACAACAAAAAATTTGGTCTGTTGTACTCAAACCTCAAAATGAACAACCACATTATCTTAAACACACACTGTATTTTTTTTTTTTTTTTTTTTTTGGTTAAATTTTAAGTTAACTGCATTGTTTCCACAAAAAAAAAAAAAAAAAAAAAAAAAAAAACACAGCTTGGAATTACAATGAGCTTTTTTTTTTTCTTTTTTTGATGCTATGTGCATGCTTTGGGAGGGATTGGTGAGAGCGCTTACTCGCACTAATCTACAACCACAGAGGAAACACTGCGGTACAGCAGAATCCATGGCCTGTTACTCTAGATCTCTTTAGTTAGCCAGTCATTGTGTTGGGTTTTATGCAAACAAAGCTATTTGAACATGAGCCAGATAGGAAGAGTAGCTGCAGCCAGGTCCACACCCTGCTCAGTATCATCTCTGACATGCTTTATTTTATTTTTTCTGTTAGTCCTACAGTAATCTCTGCCCCATGCTGACTTTAAATATAGAAGTTATTATTAACATAAATAGATTTTTTTTTTAAGTTAGCTTTGGTGAAGTTGAGGCAACTCAAATGCAGAGCAATTGAATCTGACTTTAAGAGTTCAAAAATAAGTTGTTTTTGGGGGTTTTTAACTACCAAGATTGCTCTGGTTTGATGACCTCAACTGATGTGGTATTGCAAGACCCTAAAAAAATATATATATTTTTTTCTTCAATTTCAGTTGCACAGCAGAACATTGACGATGGGGAATTTGGATTTCACAGTAAGTCTGCTTACTTCGATTTTTGAGTATTGGAGTAAAGGGAGCTTAATACAAACAAAGGAGACACTTTTCAAGCTTGTACTACAAAGCTATGTATCATCTTGTGTCAATTTTACAATTATGAACTACTTTTTGAAAGTCCAACGCAAGTACCGCCCAATGAAACTTGGGATTTTTGGTTGTTTTGTGACGAGATGAGGAAACGCTTCGCTCATGATGGAGGAAGTCGGCGTGCTGCCTCAGTTACAGGCCGTCTCTCTGTGCAGATGGGGTGAAATGCGTTGACTCAGGATGGCTGACATGCCAGACGGACATTCGACTGCGCTTGCACTATTCCAAGAGGCCTCCGGTGTCCATCACCAAGAAGAAATTCAAGAAGTCACGCTTCAGGTGAGGATGCCACAGAGTTCAAATTTAACTTGAGTACATCATGAGATGTTCCATACAGCTGACCTTTTACATAAGCGTAACGGGATGTGCATGTAGTTATATTTAAAGTAGAGCAGCACTTTGTCAGGTTTTGATTTATTTATTTTTTTCTTTTATTTTGCATGTAGGATTAAACTTACGTTAGAGGGCATTGAAGAAGAGGAAGAGGAGGAGGAAGAACAGGAACTCAGCCCTTCCTCTTGGCACAAGATGACAACAACTCTGGAAATCAGTTTAATCACTGCCAACGACTACAAGTCACGTCACTCTCAGCCAGAGTGCGGCTACGCTCTGGAGCCCTCTCGTTGGACCGAGTACAGCATCCACACCATGGACCCGGACAACCTGGAGCTCACTTTTGAGTTTTTTGAGGTCTTTCTGCCTCTGATAACTCCGAAGAGCCATCAAAATGTGCTGTAACGCGTATAGTGATCCGGATTGTGATTACAGGAGGATCTGGGGGAGCACGTGGTCCAGGGAGACATCCATCCCGGACATGTCGGGACAGCCTGCCTCCTGTCTTCCTCGTTCTTGGAGAACGGCAATGATACAGGCGTAGTCACGCTTCCCATCATGGGCCGAAACTCCAGGCAGACGATCGGGAAAGTCAGAGGTGACATTTCTTTGAAAGTACTTAGAATATGCTGCGTATCCTGATTTTGCCGAGTCCAGCCTTATTGACTGCAACTTATGCCTTCAGTGGATTACCTGGTGATCCGCCCTATCCAGAAGCTGCAGTGCGACATGAGCTCGTCGTACACAAAGCACTGGACAAAAAGAAGTACAGTGGACGTGGGTCACAGAGGAGCTGGAAGCACACACGCTGCCAAGTGAGACCATCCGTCAATCTTTACCGACAGCAGAATTAGTTTTTACATCAAAAAAATATTTCAAATCCACTCAGTTTGCTAATTTTAACTGTATAATTAACCGCGTGCTCCAGAGTGAGGAGGAGTCTCTTTAGGATTTTCAACAGGGTAATGTGAAAAAATATACATGAGTTCAGATGTCTTATCAGTTGCTCCTGTTCTTATTTCACAGACACCACAAAGTGCGGGAAAACACAATTGCTTCTTTCAAAAGTGCTGCCAAGCATGTAAGTCAATGAGACGAATATCTGAATAAATCCAGCCATTTGCAGAACATTTTGCCTCAGCATGTTTGAACCCGCAGGGTGCAGCTTTTGTGGAGTTTGACGTTCATCTCTCCAAGGATTCTATGCCAATCGTATACCACGATCTAACATGTTGCATCTCCACCAAGAAGGTCCGTTAAACATCTTATTTATTTATATTTTTCCACAGTCGTGGTAGCTTGTGTGATGCTAACTGTTCTGTTTCTGACTTGGTAGAAAAATGACCAGACTCTGGAGCTCATTGAGGTCCCTGTCAAAGACCTGACATTTGATCAGCTGCAGCTATTGAAGGTAAACTTTGCTCTAGCTAGACTAGTTTGTTGAGACTGCCATCATTCTGTTTAATGTCTGGGTGATTGTTGAAGTGAATTTCTGATTGAGAAGATAAATGCACTAAAAGGAGCCGTTTTAAAAACTATCTGCTTGATGAAGGTCTGTTATCTAACAACTTGTAGGTTTAGAGGTTGTTCTGGGTTTTATTGTGATTTTAGCTCTTCCTGTGTTTGGGTAGTCGACCCAGACTGACCCTGTTCTTTAAACAATATTTGCTCAGCCTGCTGGAAGGTCACAAGACTGGATCTGACAGAAAATCTGTAGCACCCAGACGCCTTCATACAATCCTTTTGAATTCAGTTTTAGTGATTTTTCTTCAGGTAATTAAGCAGGATTCCTTGACCATCGACTCAACAATTATAACTAATGTTTGTTTTTTTTGTCATGTTAAGATATGGTTAAGGTATTTTAAGTTGTGCTGCTTTGTGCACTGAAGATTTTTTTCTTTTGTGTGTGTGTGTGTTTATCAGTTTATTTAATCATTGGTCCTATGATGTTCAGAAAATGGTTAGTAGGGAGTGGTTAGGATTATTACAGTAATGTTCGATTAACAATTCTCTGTAGGTCAGCAACTAACAATTGTTTTAGTAATAGATTTATTTGATCAATTATTAGAATAAGCATTTTATTACCTAAAATCCAACATCATATTCCTGTAGAGTAGCCTTGATAATTTGTTTCAAAAGGTGCATTTGCAGCAAAAAAAACAAAACACTTCTAACATCAGCAGGTGAAAAGCTCAGCCCTTTCTGCTTGACTTAACATCAATACAGCTTAGGACTGATCTGATCAATCAATGGTCGATTAGAAAAAGGTGCTACATTTGAACCAGGTGAGTTATTTGATGAGTTCTGGGTAGATCAGATGACGATATCGACAGCGGAAACAGCCTCATGGATCATTGATGACATAAGTAATATGTTGCTTCTTTCTGTAACAGTAAAACATGAATGTATTTGTTTCTTGCCCAGCTGGCCCATGTTGCTGCAATGACAGGAAGTGATCACAAAGGTAAGCAGTTCCTCACCACTTTTTTTTTTTTTTTTTTTTTTTTTGGCAACCAGAAAAGATTTGGTTAGATTATCGACATAATGCTGTTTACATCATAGTTGGGCTGGTAGCCCTGTGTCATAGGAGGTGATTTTACTGTGCAACGTAGTGCAGAGGCCAACATACGGCAACCTGAGGTCTATATTAAATCTTAAATGCAGCTGTGTTTGTCGTTTAGAAAAGACCCAATATAAATATATTTTTTCACATCTTTATGGTAATCTGTTTTAGAGTAGTCTTTAATGCTACTTTCAGGATTACAGCAAAATCCATGGGCTTAAATCTGGGCTTAAAGAGAGGGAAAAATATCAAATCTGTTTCAACACCGCATTACTGACTCAATCACAAACGTCTGGAGCTTTTAGCTTGGGAAAACATTTGATTGTGCATGCCTCACAAAAATGTGGTGGAAAAAAATCCCCCTTTGTAGTGACTCAAATTCACTTCTGGTCAAAGGCTGCTTTGTTTAAGTGACCTTGCATCACTTGAGGTTGGAACAGCCGATATTGTGAAATCGGATCGGCAGATAATTTGGACGACGTGTGAACGTTTCCCTGTTCTGTTTGTTTCTTAAGATCTCCTGGAGGACGAGGAGGATGTCGATGAACATCAGCCGTTCCCCTCATTATCACAGGTAAGGAATGTTGTAATGATCACTTTGACTTTAAAGGCAACCCGCATCTGAAAGTAATCACCTTTCTCTGTGCGCTTCTCCAAAGATTTTCCAAGCTGTTCCAGAAAGTGTTGGTTTTAACATTGAACTGAAATGGATCAGCCAAATGAAAGTACGTCTTTTGAACCAGACTTTGAAACAAAGTGTAAATAGTTAACATAAGCTGACGTATCTCCTTACTCTGTTTTCACAGGACGGAACGTGGGACGGGAACTTGTCCTCGTATTTCAACATGAATACCTTCCTGGACATTATTCTTACCTGTGTTCTTCAGAAGGCTGGGAAAAGGCGGATCATCTTCTCATGTTTCGACCCAGATATCTGCACAATGTAAGTGCACAGTGTCGCCGTTCGTGTTTACAGTTGAAATATTGCGTCTCGTAAGGATCACTGTAAAAGCAGAGGCACTTAAAATATGTTTGTTTTTTTTCCTTTTTCAGTGGCACCTCTGAAGGATCTATTTAAAATGTTAAACTGTCCCTGTAATCTGGTTTACAGGGTGCGACTCAAGCAGAACAAGTACCCCATCCTTTTCCTGACTCAGGGCATTTCAGAAAAGTATCCCGAGCTGATGGACGTGCGCTGTCAAACAACGCAGATCGCCATCAGCTTCGCTCAAAGCGAGAACATCCTGGTGAGGGATTTTATTCTCTGGAGGTTGCACACTCAATAATATACTTAAGGGGAAATACAATCTTCTTATTTGCTGGACTTGGATGTTTCGCCCTGGCAGGGAATCAGCGCTCACACCGAGGAGCTGCTGAAGCACCTTAACTACATCGGCGAGGCCCAGTCCAAAGGCCTGGTGGTGTTCAGCTGGGGAGACGACAACAACGAGCATGAAAACAGAAGGAAGCTGAGAGAGCAGGGAATCGACGGGCTCATTTATGACAGGTGAGGTTAAAGTTTAACACGTATCCGGCTGCAGCATCAGTTTACATGCTGCAGGCTATAAACACAGAATGCTATAGATCGGATGTTAAAGCTAATCTTATACAGTGTGCTTCTCACAGCTATTACAATCTATCTGTCAATTATTTAGGGTTCTTGTTTCCATTTAGCTGCTGTGTCTAAAAACTAAGCTACACTGGAGTTTATTTAAAATGTCCACGTCAAAAACTTTGACGCCATGCACTCTTAAAAGGCATCTAGAGGATGAGTAAATGCTCTCTGTTTAATAGCGTGCATGAGTTCTTTTCCCCAAGTCTCACATCTGACGATAGCAGATATTTTTATTTTGTTTTGCTTTGTTGTTTTTTTTGTTAAAAGTCCCAGTAGCGCTTAGCTAATTTGCTTTTCTGTGCTGATAAAAAACAAAGAAGTTTTCTTGCACTGGTGTCAAACAGCCACTTGGCACGTACATGTGTCTACTGGTATGGAGCCAAAATTTACCCCAAGATGATGCTCTTCTGCAGTTTTCATTTGTTTATTACCAATTAGAAGTTCTTAGAAAATTATAGATGATAAAAATAATCTTCAGTTACATTTATTGTTAGGATTTTTTTTTTTACATGTACCAAAATTTGTGTCACCAATGATTTCTTTTTTTATTAAAATTAATTATTTGTGAACATGCCCCCACCCCCACACTGAATACTCAACAAAATATGGGGAAAAAAATGTTTCTGTCTATTAAACTGTGATTATTTAGTTTCTTACTTTAAAGATAACCAGTTTCAGTTATATTTGTTAAACTCAGTCACTATCCTGTAATTGTCTCGTCCTGTTGTGATAAAGTCTGGCTCTGGTTCCTTGCCCATTTACTGCAAGTTCTGGTAAAGGTTTGTTTAGTTATTGCTCCATCATAAAACAATCTGTTTACAACATGTTGATGATTAGCAAAGATCACAGTTTGTTTATTGTTTTTATGAAGATAAGATTCAGATGGCAAGTCGCTGTTGTATTGGCGGGAGCTGTTGAGATCAACGTCTCCACCCAGGAAAGATTAGTTCAAGAAATAACTGCACACGCCTCCAACTCTGCCAGTTATTTTATGCAGCACGACAGCACAGGAAAAATTACGTGCATCGTTTGTCAGACCAGCCATGAACGCTTTTCCAGTAGGTGCTCCGTGATATAAGCTGTTATTTGAACATTTCTGCTTTATTTCCAACGGTAAACACCTTACAAATTTATGCACTTTTCCAAAATCAAGTAATGAACCTTTTCTCATTTAGTTGGTAGTCATAGATTTTTCTTTACAGAATTAGATTTTACTGTTATTCTCATATTCAAAAAGCCACTTTATATGCTACAGGCTTCTCCCAATGTTTAAAATTTCCCTTTTAAAAAAAAATAAAATAAAAATCCAGCCTCACTTGAGTAGCAAAGCGTTTTGTGCCACTTTTATTTTTTAAATGTAGGTTAAGGAAAATCCTGTTGCTAAGCAGCCAACATCCAAGTGGCTGCTCCCATTCATCCTGGTTTATATAAACAGGGTTGTTCATTAGCTTCTTTTTCAGGGATTACATAATTATGTATCCATTGGTAGCGTTTTGGATCATTTGGCACCTGTTGGTCTCTTTGAGTGAAAGACTTGATTGTTTATTGACCAGTTACAGCGTGAAATGAACGAACACGATGTGCCAGGACTGTTATGTAAAGTATCTGAATTGAACAGATTCCTCTGCGTCATCAGCAGAGTCTGCTCGCCAGGCAGTTTTACTTCTCTGTATCTCCAGTGCTGTGACATTTGCTCTATATTTATGTCTACACTTTGGCCCAGACGTTTGCAGACCTCTGCAGAAAGCAGAGGGAATCGTAGGAACCAGCACGTTTTCATGTGTTACAGCAAAAGAAGAAAAAAAAATAAAATAACGTCTCTTACGTCGTTCTGATAACTGTGCCTCTTTTTTACAGAATTTGTGAAAGCTTGCTGCCATATTTTGACTCAAGTTCTCCAGATTCCTGTAATGTCTCTCTGGTTCCTCTGTTTTTGTCTTTTTAAATTTACTCACATTGCCCCGCTCCGCTTGTCTTCGGTCGCCCGTCCTACATGCTACCCAAGTGAATCCTGCTCACCAAATGCTGCCGCAGCACAGCAGTGTTTCTTGACAATGATACATGAGGCGGCTGACTTATCATATTTCTTAAGGCCTTTGAAGATGATATCTTTTTTTAGTTTTGAAGAGATCTGAAAAACTCTGTACCAAACACACTTGTGTTGTCTTCGATTGGTCAGCTGCCGCGGTTATCATTTTGAAGCTTTTTTTTTTTTTTTTTATATATATATATATAATAATCACAAGGACCTTTCCTGTTACTGTCACATCTGCTTGAGAATGCTTTTAAGTTCCTCCGTTTTTATTCTCGCTGCCGTTTGTCATGATTTTTCAGTTTGGATTTGTATCTAAAAGTGGCACAGAGAGCGAATGGCTTTTTATTTGCATGAGACTAAAGATTCTGAATGACGGAGTGCTGCGTGTAATCGGATTTACAGAAAGCAAACTTGCACAAGCATTGGCAAACTATGTGTGCCAACTTGCAACCGGTCAAGTTAGCTTGATCCAAAAGCATTTATTCCTCGCATGAAATGTGTTCTGACCCCTTTGGAAAGTTGATTTGATGTCGGAGCGTATGGTTTACGTTAACGGAAATGTTTCAAAGCAGTTGGATGATCTGCCTGTACTTGTTTCAAGAACAGTTTGAGTTCTCGAAGTTAGGCGTCAGCCGGTTACGAGTTTGAAGTTAAACCAGTGCTGCACTCAGAAACAGTGGAGTGGAGATGAATGCAGTGCCAACTACATCTTATATCGATAAATCTTATTCTTATTCATTACTTTGGTTTAATCTGTAACAAAACCATATTGACAAATGGTGGACTTGTGATGAATTAATTAGATCATTCTGAGCTGTTTCTTATTTTCAAATATTTGTGTTAATTCCATGAAATTGTTGTACTTTTGTGCAAAATTGTTATACCATGATAACCTCATACCGGCCTATGCCTACTTTGAACTAAGTGGTGATTTCACTGGAATCTCTGGACTGTCTGCCCTCGTTTGTTGAGCTTCTTCACTCTTTAATGGATTTAATGGAGAAATAATCATCTAATAGTGTTTTTGTTATGACATCAAGTAAAATAGGCGTCCCTTAACTTGCAGGGAGTTTTTTTTTTTTTTCCTTGCCAGTCAAATGTTGATTGCCTCAGATGCATCTGCAGGACTTTATCTGCTTAATTGCAGGTTGTAAAAAAGCTTATCAACCAAGAAAACACAGACATAAGATTGCTACTAGCCCAGAGTAAACCTACTAATCCCGGAATGCTATTAAAAGTTGTCATTCGAGCTTCATTTCTGCAGGCAGAACAGCAACCAGTGCAATCATTCACCTGTTTTAACTCGACTGTGCATGAGAAATGATGGGTGATTTACTGTCAGTTTTTACAGAAAATATAAGACGATAGTCAAACTGACCAACTTGATCTTTTTATCTTCAACTTTTCATCTTGTTTAAAAGTTACTAAATCTGCCTAGCAGCAGTGTAGATTCACATGAGTTGCAAATTTCACCAACACTTAGATGAAATTATTTAAAACAACAGTATTGTGTTTTCCTAATAATCTAAAGCAAAACTATTTTCTGTATTTATGAGGATTTTCTTAGGCAGGCTCTGGATGTCAGGAATGATTGGGAATTGATCCTAACTCCACCATTGTTTCCTTTTCTTCCCCCTTTCCAGTATCTGTGACGTTCAAGGAGAGCAGCCAAACATCTTCCAGGTAGAAGAGCAGCACTCCCTGCAGGAGGTCATTACAGAGGAGACCCTAAAGAGCTCCGCCTGTTCCTGTTACTCCATTCCTTGCTCCGCCGTGCCGTGCGTCGCCCCCAAGATCCACCATGGAAGTGTGGAGTCCGATTCCGGGCTCAGCTCCTCGTAGAAACCCAACCGCATCGACATTTCACCACATTGTTTTTGCACATGTCCGTTGAGAATGACCAAAAAGTGCTAAAAAAAAAAAAAAAAAAAATCACAATTCTTGGCCAGATTCATTCTTTTGTTTTTATGTCCCATATGGCCCTGGAGATAAACGGAGCCACGTTTGGAAATTTAGCCCAAAAAACGTCGACAGTCCATGCAGGTTTATAAGTTTGTGGTGGATCCAAGTGAAATTTGATGCAGATGAGACTTTACATACGGAAAGATTTTCTTTTTTGCTATTTACGTGCACAGAGCCATCATCCTTTGAGCAATAGAATAAAAAAATGTGACAATGTGTTTTTAGAAATCAGTGGAGTGACGGGTCGCATTAGCATTCTGCAAACAGTGCTGGTTGCCAATATTTAATACCCATTTTTTTACTTCTAGTGGAGCAACTTGATGCACTTTAAAAACCACCTTAGGAATAATTAAATTCCTCTTAATAAAGTGTGATTGAAAGCACTTGTTCCTCCTTTTTTATGGCTTTAAGCTTTTGTTGACTTTAGTTATTATCGGCTATTGTTCTGTATCATATGTACTGTATGATTTCGCTTCACATTTACTTGACGTAAGCAGATGAATGTTTTGCAACAGTGCACATGTAAACCACAGCCTTATGGGGGATTTTTTTTCTGTGCTTTGTTTCAGCATGAGCAATCTGTCACTTCGTCATTTCAAATAGACTTGTGTAAAAAAAAAAAAAAAAAGAAATGTTTGGATTGTCATTCCCACCTCCTGGTGAATCTTTCACTTCTGCACCGATATTCTCTGGTTGGTCTTACACAGCTTTGTAATATGTTTTGTACAGTACCCGTCTTATTCACCCCATCTCTGATCAACAGTGTGAAGACTGCTACATGCTTTCCTTGAATGTATATGGATGAATAGCTGAGCCATGTGTACAATACTAACACATGGAATGTAAATAAACTCGCACATTTCCTCATTTCTGGTCTCGGTGCTGATTCAGCTCAGCTTGTCCTGACGCTAAACGTGCGAATTGCAAACCCAAAGCTTGAGCCAGCATGTTTGTTTTGTGCATGTACAGTCGTTAAAGTGGTTTAATTTAAACAATATGTCTGCATCTGTTTTTGTAACAAGGCTTTCAGTCACTCTTTTTACAATTTCTTTACACTGCAAATGTAATCTCTTCAAGCATCGGGTGTTTTAAAACCAGACTTGGACTATATAATTCATTGTGCAATCAAAACCTAAAAGTTGAATGCACTTAGCCACATACACTGCTGACACTACACTTTCTACAAAACCCTAATAAAAATGAGACATAACTTGAATTACATTTCTATTCTGTGTTGCACCTTTTTGACATGTTCAGGTTCCTCAAAGAATTCAGAGATACTGCATAAGGAGCTACCCAAGTCTAAAATATTCTCTGAAGTAAATTTCTTTCATAAATTTCCCATCTTCAGCCAAGATCTTGATTAGACCTATTTCCCTCTTGAAAATGAGATCTAGATCTCAATGGGGTTTTACCTGGTTAAATAAAGGAAATAAAAAAAATTGAACTACCCATTTGGCCAGCATCATCCTGTTTTCCTTTTCTAATCTCTTTCTCCTTGTGTCCTTAATCATTTCCATCATTGTCTCATCCTGTTCTTTCATGTTTGAGTTCTATCTCTTATTGATCATAATTTCCATCCCTTGTGGTCTTAATTTTTTACTTTAATTCCTTCTTTTCCATTTTTTCTCTTCCTTGCTTTCTGTTAATCTTCCCTGTTTTACTTGCTTCCAATTTCTGCTTTTTTGTTTGTTTTTTCGGTTTTCTAAACCCTTCCCACAGTAGAAATATCTGGCATTAATCCAAAGTGATATTTACTATTTCACATTTCAAAATGTATGTGAAGGATTGGAAACTCTGGAAAGTTTGGATCAATAGTACATTTCTAACTAATAAAAAAATCTACAGGAGCCATGTAAACAGCCATGTAATTTAAATGCAAATTATTGCATATTTTTATGTTCTGAAACCACTGAAGGTGCCATTAGTTTACTAGTGCAACTTCAACAAGGTTTTATACTTGCAGCAACCATAAAGAAACTTTGACTTTCATCGTCAAAAGTTGTTTCCATGTAGTAATTTAAGTCTACTGGGGCAGATCAACTTGCTTAGCTCTCACCTTGTAACAAAAACTGACAATTTACATGAATTAGTCATGCTTGATTTTAAGAGCACATCATTTGATATAATTAGTAAACGTTATGTATAACTGGTCAAACATTCACCATCATCATGTCACCTTCAGGCTCTGTAATCTTAGGATCCTGGTCACAAAATCGGATACTGAGTGGGCATCAGTGGATAACTGCGTAACTGTCGTGAGTGTGAATGCTCGACACTTGAAATGTAAAAGTCTCACAAATATTGCATCCACATAATCCTTTGCACACATATTGACATCTGATCTTGCAACTCTGATGTGAGTACAATGTTATGAGTGCTAGCAGTGACACGTGGGCCACAGTTTGAGAACCACAGGGTTTAAACGTCTCCCACAGAAATGCATGCATCTAAATGACAGAGTTTATGGCTAGACAAATTCCCGGTAATGAGGTCACATCTACCAGCTTTGCTGCTTTATCAAGCATGTGAAGAACATAGTCACCATGTATCCCCAGTTTCCAGAAAGCAATGAACTTTCAAATGCAACTACATATGTCACAGTGCATGCTAAGAAAGTGGCATAAAGTGTGAGTACTAGCGCCATTAAATCATTGAAACAGCTTGGTTGCTTTCATTTCCTGAAGTCTTTAAAGCCAGGTGAAACCACTATCTCCGGTGACATGTGTGTCAATGTTTCTGTTGCCAGGTACTGGAAAATCTAAAATGGTGTGGTATGTGTGGTTTAGCCATTTACATAACAGCCAATAACAGCAAGAAGCCCTGATTTTTGTGAGGGTTCATGTCATCTGGTGATTGTCTGGGCAGTATCACCATGAACTTTGGCAGAGTTCTACCATCACTGATCTCTGTTTATTTTTGCAACACCTTTAGTTGTGCATACTAGCTCAACAATATGTGTTTGATAAAGTTTTACAAGATTGAAGTTCATATCACTGACACATCCCCACAGTCTTTGTGTCAAAAATATTTATATATATCTCACTGTGAAGAGTATATCAAGACTTTAAATTATCAGCAACCCTCTAAAAGGTCTTTACTGACATATTTAAACAGATCATACTCATTGGCACTATAATTTCTCTTCATAGAAATCAAAATTTGATTAAACAAAAGGCACACATAAAAATGTTTTAACTTTGTTGGGATGTCAGTGTTGTATTATTTTACAGTAGTAATAATAATCATGGTAATGTATTAATAGATTATTGTTATTATTATTATTATTATTATTATTATTATTATTATTATTATTATTATTATTATGATTTGTCAAAGTACTATGTAACATGAGAGCAGTGAAGATGATGAAGATGATTGATCAAAATCCAAATCCTTAAAATTCTGAAATTCTTATGCCACTAGTTTAAACACAATTATGGTGGCTATTAAAATTGATAACAGTAAAATGTGTCTAAATGCCTGAAGGCTGTCGAGATTCACTACGTTAGAAACAAAAGTCTCTAATGGTGTTTTAGCGCCCCCTGTCGACAAATTAACTACTTGCAAAACTGCCAGCTGTGCCATTTTTAAAGTCCAGATATCCATAGATGTTGTATTTATCTGTGGAGAAATTCAAAACACACTATTAATATATACGCCTAAATATTATTCATACTACTGGAAGAAATCTCTACATTGGGAACAGCGCCGACGTGTTACGTAACACGGGGTGATGAAAATCCAGTTTCTTTTCCATTGGGAGTCGTAGTTTCTGTCACAATGACACCCAGCCTTGTTGGTTTGTAAAGAACTCAAGCTCCCATGATGCCACGCTCCCTAAAGCCACAAACTGGGTTACGCCCACGCTAAATCGACTGTAATCCTTACTGTACACAACTGAATCCTCTGCGGGTATTTAAAAAAAAAAAAATTTTTCCCTGCGGCTACAAGTTTTCCTCTAAATAGGCTAAAGAAATGGACAACTCCGGCAAAGAAAAGGAAGCCATTCAGCTAATGGCGGACGCTGACAAAAAAGTCAAGTCCTCCGGCTCCTTTTTGGGAGGGATGTTTGGAGGGTAAGACAGCACTGCACCAAAGAACAGCTAGCAAGTGTCAGCAGCAAACTTGGCACGAAGCCCAAATCTACCTTTAATATTCTATAAAAACCAAATTATAATATTAATAGTGAAGCGTTGTGCTAATTTGTTCAACCAAGAAGGTGACATATGACTTTAGTTGAGAAAAGCCATGTAAATCAGCTTGCTAAGTTAGCTGTTATCAATGTAAACAAAGCAGCAAAGCAAGACTTTCTATTGCTTTATGCGCAGCAGACTCATCATGTAGCCTCAGAGGGTTATAGTGTGCTATACTTTAGCTGGAATATTCTCTATTATGTAAATAAGTAGGGATGAGTGGCGTTCACATTTAAGTAGCTTCTCTCTACATTAGCTGATATGTTAAAATAAAACTCCTTTAAATGCAAACCATTATCCTAAATATATATATATATATATATATATATATATATATATATATATATATATATATATATATAAAAAAATAAAAG
>CAEFZX010014641.1:0-11473 GCA_903066825.1 Alfaro cultratus | reverse complement strand
CAATTCCAATTTCTCCCCGCCAAGGTGAGTCAGAGTTATATGACAGGCCACAAATGACCCCAGATCAACTTGTGTGTTTGAAGGACCTCTCCTACCTGCAGCACAAAGATTTCAAAGTACACGGTGGCCAAGTTGGAGATCAGAACTCTGACTTAAGCTACAACAACATCAGCAAACAAATCGATGAGGGAGTAAAAGAGGGTTTCACAGAGGCAGAAGTGGTCAGAGAGGTGTTGAGGATCATAAAACCAGGAGCCTTTAAAGACATGCTCGTAAACAAAGACGCAATCACTGTAACTGAGCTCAAAGGCTTCCTCAAAATGTTTCAACTCAGCTGAGACGTGTAACACAACCGCTGGAGATACATCAGCACCTCTCGCAATAAGCGTGTTAGAAAACGGATGGATGGAAACCTAACACATAAATAGTGTTGCACTCACGAAACACTCTTCTTCAGTTTCGGCAACTTTATTTGCTCATGATGGGTGTATTTCTTTTGGGGGTGGAGGGTGCCGTTACAAAGTTTCTTCTTCCAGAGCTACAACGTTTTAACTGACTACTGACACTACTACACTACACAACACTCAGATTTTGTAAAACTTTTCCGACTGAACAAAAAAAAAAAAACTAGGCAAAGAAAATATATTAAATAAATGAATAAAAGAGTGTTTTATCCATAACTTAATTTTTAAAAATAATTTAAATAAAGTACTTCTAGGATGCAACATTAGTGCATGTGAGAGTTCAATGCACCTGCAGCGTCTCCCTGAGGGCAGCAGGTTAAACAAACTTTGATTATTTTACTTCACAATAATCAGATAAATTGGGTTTAATTGATGAAATATTGTAATTTTTAAATAAGTATACCACAGATGCTCAAGGAAGTGAATAATTAGGTGAAGTATGCATTTAATCAATTCCCGATTTGGAAGCTACAATCAGAACCCAACTTTGTAACTGATAACCTCTTTGAAATTAAAATGTCATGGTTATTCTTCTATAATAATTGACAAATGGGACAACTACATGTAGATGTATACATTTTTAAACTGTTTCTGTCTTTTCATTCACCATTTTAATTGCGTGTTCGCAGGTTATGTACTCTCAGAGACTCTCTGAGCCACCGTTAACACCGTGGGTCAAAAGGCAGAGCAGTCAATTATGTTACCTCAGTCACTTGCATCTCTGTACAACAAAAACATACAGTCCAATGACTTGTCAGCTATTTTGCTGTGCTGTGAAAAATACAAAGATGCTGCAATACTGACTGATGAGCATACAGAAGCTATTGAAAAGCACACAAGACTGCAGCTCAAGTGTTCTGCTTGGTATGAATGTCAAGCTGGGCAAATTGCAGCTTCCACTATGCATGCTGTATTTGCCACCTGTTTGGAAAGCCCAGCACTAACAGTTGTAAAACAGGTATGCAACCCAGGCAACACCGTGTCTACAGTGCAAACAAAATGGGGTGTGAATCATGAGGCTGACGCACAAAAGGCCTACATTAAAATTAGAGCTTGTCACAAAAATCTAAAAGTTAAATCATGTGGTTTCATCATAAACACTGACTTCCCTGAACTTGGAGCATCTCCTGATGGACTCACAACATGTGACTGTTGTGGGAATGGCTGTCTTGAGATAAAGTGTCCTGACAAATACAGGACATCCTGCATCCAGCAGGTCGAGGATGCAAAGACAAAACTTTTGCCTTCAGCTGTCTGGCAATGAGCTTCACCTGAAGAAACATCCTCCATACTATAACAGGTACAAACTGAGATTTTTGTGACAAAATCAAAGGATTTATCAGTTTATACAGTCGGTCCTTCGCCATGATTAGGTCATTTCCTCCCGCTGCTGCTAGCTGGAGGCTAAAGCTAGTTCCGCTTTTTAACTTCGCATTGAGCGCGAGCGAGCAGCGCAGTCGCATTACTTTTCTGTAACTTTCGACGTTTTTCTTTCTCCTTGAATCGTTCTGTTGCTTTTTTCCTCTCACGGAAACCCGTTTCAAAGCATCACTGACTTTTAGCATCGTTTAAAAAAAACACAGGAGAACTCAGCCTGTGTTTGGATGGACTCACTCTTTAAAAACGCGATCTGGAGAAGAATCGTTTCTGTTTGTAAAGATGTTCCGATGCTTTAAAATTATCCATATTCCCTGCTTCTTGCTCAGCCCAGTAAGCTCATCAGTTTTTACCCAAAGCGCGGGATCAGTACTGTACGGACTATCAGTGGTCATCGCTGCACCTGGTGAAGAAGTTTGTCCTTCCGCCGCCTCTGGGCGGCACCGGGCCAGTCAGAGATCCAGGTTCTGGCGGACCATAGAACCGCTGTTAGCAAGGCTAAGGTCTTGAGCAGCGGAGAGGGCCGATGGTTCTGTTCCAGGTCCAATATGACTTTTAAAAAACCCTGTTAGCTTGGATATTTTCTACATCACCTCTTGGTCGCGCTCTTGTTTCTCTTTCGTTCCTGCGCTCCGCTGTCCTTCATTCTGCTGTCCGCCATCTTGAGAAATCCCTCCCTGAGGCACCGCCCCAAAGCGTAAGAAGCGTCCAACTTGGACCAATAATAATCAACCATTCAAGATGCTTGTAGTGAGGTGCGCTCTATAGTCCGGAAAATATGGTACATTATTGCCAAAGATGTCTGGGTGTTCTTTTTTGTTTGTTTGTTTTTGTTATTTTGTGTTGTTGACCCAAAAAGAAGTAAAAACATGCAAAATGTGATTTTTCCATTATAGCCCCCCTTTAGACACAATATAAATAGCACATAACAATGTCAAAACACACAAAAAAAACTCAGCTTAAGGAAAAAAAGGAGTTATTTTAATCTTAAGGAGCATTTAAAAAAAAAAAAAAAAGATAAGTTGAAAAAGATTGGCTTCACTGGGATTGCTAGGTAAGCGGCTGGGCTTCACTGGGATTGCTAGGTAAGCGGCTGGACTTCACTGGGATTGCTAGGTAAGCGGCTGGGCTTCACTGGGGTTGCTTGGTAACTGGGGTTACTAAGATCAGTGCTTACTGATTAGTTATATTTGGAAGGTTTTTGAAGAAAACGAATTTTTCAGATACAAAAACATTAACTTGCTGCCAAAAAAAACTACACTGTGTTTTCTTTTAAGCACTTGATCTATGTTCAGAAGAATTTGAGTCCCAAATGGAAGTAAAAAAATTGGAAAACATGAATTTTCAATAATACATCCCCTTTAAAAGTACATACAAAAACATCCACATGTTAAAGCTCATTAAAACATGTGCATGTTGTGTAAATGTGCATGTTTGTCTATAATCTGAAATTCTCCTTCTTAGGGAAATTCCAGGCCTCCTGCTCTCACAACTCTGGAGATGCTGCAGGTCCGGACATGCACCGGATGCCGGATGAGAACATCCGGCATTCAATAGGATGAATGTTGCTGTCCTGACTAATGTCCTTTCTAATCTATACCTGTACTGATTCCTATTGAACCATTTAGTTAAACTTTAAGACCTGAGCATCATAAGAGCAGCTCAGATGAGCTACATATTGTCAAAGTTCCTGATGAGATCCTTAAATTTAAAACAGGTGCAGCAAGACAAAGATGGCAGCACATTAATCTAAAGTTAATAAGTTGAACCAATCAACATTTTGCTAATAAAACGGATATTTAACAACATTTTTGTCCACAACAACACAGTGATTTCTTTATGAAGAAGCAGGAGTGTTGGGAGCGAATCACGCTCGTCTTTTTACTCACAGTTGACCTTCAGAAAGCTGCTTGAACTCATTTATCTCGCACACATACAAACAAACCTTTTAAAATTTTCTGCAGTGCCTTAAAAAGCTGTAATTTCTGGTGAGAAGTAACCACTTTATTTGTGAGCAAAGTGGCTAAAATTACACTCGAGCTTATCACTTCAGATGCAATTAACTCTGTAAAGGTTTCTGTTGACGTTTTGTTTGGCATGAGAGTGAACACCATGCTAAGACACATGTTTAATAAGAGCTATTCAGAAAGACGATTGAATCTTTAAATTAGTCTGGGGAGGAATTTCAAGAGAAATTTAAAAAACTAATCGTTTAAAAGAAGCAAAGAAATAGCACAACAATCAACATGTCAAAGAGTGGCTAATGTTTGCTCAGCTGAAGGAAATCATTTGTGAGTTTAAATGCAGTTTTCAGTAAATTGTCTGCTTTATTTTTTGATTCTTGGGTTCTGTTTCTTCATTTTGTGCAGCCTGGTTTTGATCCACCAGTACCAAGTGAAAATCTTTGTTAGTTTTCCTCAGTCTTAAGTTTTTTATCTGCTTAATGCTTGCAGGGTTTTGATTCTGGTGTCAATGTAACACAGCGACAAACAACCATGAACACAACCAAACAGAATAAACACAAGTGAAACATGCATATTAAGTCATTCACATTATGCTAATGAGCTGAAATTATATGTTTTGCACCGGGAGGAAAATGAAGTGCTTAAAGTTAAACCCACACAGTGAAGGAGGCAGCATCATGATGTGGGAGCTTTTTCCTTTAACAGAGCAGTGAATCTTCAGGTTGTTCTGTTCCAGGAGAGAAACATCCATCTGCTTGTTCTGCAGATCTACGTCTCTTTGAAAACATTTGGCCAAGGAAGTTTTACAGAAATGGATGTTGGTACCAGAAGGTGAAGCTGCTGGTTATGATGCAGCTGCTGATAACATTTGCGATGTTTTACAAAATGCTCAGGTTTTCAGTCTGTGTCTAATGAATCTATGAAATACTTTTCAAATTGAATTAGTTTGTTTACAATTTAAATTCATTTTACATTCATTGTTGATTGCTGACAATATTTTCAGGCACAGAAAATAAACTTAAGTTAATAATTGATGATTTCGTCAGTAGACAGTTCGTCTTTATATCAGAAACAGGGAGGTGGAGATAAGCCGTCCTCAGCAGCTCTGTTAAAATTTTCCTTTGATTTAAGTTATTTGTCTGGTATGTGGAAAAGACAGACAGCATTGTTTGTCTTTTCCACGTTTTTTACTATTGAGGTTCAAGTTTGTGGCCAAAGCAAATTCTAGTTCAAGGATTTATTTTATTAATTTTATTTTTAGAGAAAATGTTGGACTGTGTCTCAGATTCCTGTGGAAATTATTCCCTCAGACTTTTAATCGTTACCCTTCAACCCTGGAGCTCGTCTGCTCAGAAATGAGCGCCACGACCTTTGGCTTAAACCAAACCGGAGCGCAGGCGGAGGCGGAGAATAATCCCGTTTTGTTTCCGGGACCTGCGACTGGGGGAGGAGTGAGCCGGGAGGTGAGCTTCAGTCATTAAGAGTCAAAGAGATGAAACACTAAAGTGTCTGCGATGCAAAAACGAAAAGAAGAAGGTCAGGTGACAAAGCTGCATGGTAATTAAATACAGAACCGTCTGTGAGCGATGGGAAGCGAGATCCACATCCTTATTGTCTCACCTGTCTGCTTAGGTCCTAATCAAAGTCCCGACTGCTTTTAGTAGTTTTCGCGGGGAAGAAAAAAAATGAAAATCTTTTTGCTTCGCTGTGTTTTTATCTTCGCGATGCTGCAGCGGAGCGTCAGGCAGGCGGCTGCTTCACCGGAGACAGGTGAGTGTCCGAAACTGGAGATTTAAAGAAAATGGCCTGCAGAGAGCACACTGCATAAATATCCAGGAGGAAAAGTCGCTCTCTTATCTGTTACTGTGCAGAATTTAAAAAACCGGGTAATTTTCAGCGCAGCCTTGGCTGAAAGGGAGAGAAGCAATCTCATCCCTCCAGCCGGAAAAGGAAACTAAACATGCAGGCAGAGATACAGGGGAATAGTTCAGAGCAGAGCAGGTGTGTTAGAATGGCCTAGTCAAAGCCCAAACCTACTTCCATAAGAGAATCTGTGGCTTGAAATTTATGTTTAGAAACTCTCTCCATCCAATCTCATTAAGCCGGAGCTACAATCACATTCAGTAAATTGGTTCCAATGAGGTTTGTTTGTGAGATTAAAGGTACATTTTGGAAATAACAACCATAATTTAAGCAGGTATTATTCATATCTTTAATTAAACCCATTATTCTTATTGGTCTGATGTAACATGCTAAGCTTAAATGTCCTGCTTTCATTGGCTGTATGCGAAAAATAACAGAAATAAAGACTTGAACACATTATTTCCAGTAATTTTCTAATTGATTGAATATGACTAGACTTTGCAAAAAAGAATGAATAAAATGTAGGAAAAAAATTGTTGCAGTGAGGGATGTTTCTACAATGTTTTAATACCACACTTTTCAGATTTCTATTTGCATAAAAATAAATAATATGACTTTATCTCATTACACAATTATGTGTTGGTTGATTTTGGTTTATAACATAAAGGAGTTTATGGATGGAATGTGGCAAAATGTGAAGGAAGTTTAAAAGTTTTCTATAAATTCTAAATATTAAGTTTACTATACTGATAAACTGAATTAGAAGACAATACAAAATATTTCTCAGCTTAGCTAAACAAGCTAAAGTTTAAAAACGTGGAAGAGAAGAGTTCAGCATTCTCTGAGCAAGTGAAATATTTATAGGTTGAAAACAAGCCTCCACTGAGCTTTGCATGCGATGCTGGTTAAAAATCGCCAAACGAAACAACAGATCATTTCATCACAGTCTGATTTAGACAAGTTTTTACTTGGATGGTGCTGACTCAGAGCTCTAATGTTGTGCTTCACTTCATAAGTGCTAAACTGGCATTTAATGTAGGAGAGTACTTTGTGATCTAATCAGTGAAATTATCTGTAATAATTATAATTACTAGAAGTCACTGCAGGGTATCTCAGATGGAGAACATATTTAAAGTACTCTAAGCTAAAGGGCTCTTTACAGTCACATTCTAGACCTAAAAATCTTTGCTGTTTTTTCATAACTCTTGTTGATTATATCTCTTTTAAATATTAGGATTTTGTATTATAAATATGTATTAATTAAAGCTCAGACAGATCAAGGCAGATGTATAAATGCTATTTAAAGAGGCAGTAACATGATAAGTCGACTTTTTTGAGCTTTACGTCATGTTATAATGTGATTCCCTCATCAAAAACATACCTGGAGGGTTACCGTGATTCATGCATGCTTGAGAAATCCTTTAATCTCCATGACAACCATTCACCTGTGCAAAACGTCTGATTGGACCAGGCACCAAGACAAAGACAAGACAAAGCTCCTCCTTAGTTTCCAAGCTTCTGAGCTTCCCTTCACTCCTTCAGACTAGCCAGCAGCAATTAGCACATCTGCTGAGCTCATTACAGGAGCTGCTTCTCAGTGCAACACTGGTTAAAAAAAAAAGGAAAGAGCAGGCGTTTTTTAAAGAGACAGAGGCCCAATTTCAAGGTGTTAAGTCATATTTGATATAGATAACATTTTTATAACAACTGAAGGAAACATAGTTACTTGATTGTGTTATAAAATGCCACCATGTTCCTGGAAAACAAATCACTGCCCCTTTAAACCATAAACTGTGATATAAAGCAGACCAGTGGATCAACTCATCTGCTTGTATGAGCTGGACAAAAAGTTATTTCCTTAGGAACATGTTAAACAACAACAACAACAACTAATACTTCATAAAATATGTTCCCACTGAAGATATGAGCTGTGGTTTGGTTATAGTTAAAGGTATTTGCATTATTAAACTTTAAAACATTTGGAATCTTTAGAATGAAACAACTGGACCACTGCTTTCTCCCTTGACCTTTGTAGATAGTAGGTTGTGTTTTTATATCTACATATTGACCTACAGGTAATTGACTGCTGTGTTTTTGTTTTTGACCAGGCCAGGATCGTTTCATCACAGCCTGGATATTTCTGTCCAAGCAACAAGTCTGCAAGTCTGCAGAAAAACATATATTCTGATGCAAATCTGATATGAACGTTAATAGGAGTGGAGGGAGGCTCGTTTACTCTTAGAGATACTATATTTAATATACATATAAACCTGCGATGGGCTTGGAGAGTTTCAGCTTGAAAGTAATTTGTCTCAGAACCTTACATTTCTTCCACATGAAATGAATAGATTATATTATTAATTTGTGCTTTCTTACCTTCTGTAAGGTGAGAAGTTGGAGGTGAAGTTAATTTGAGATGGACAGGATGGTTTGGCATCTGTGTGTTTGATATCAGTGCATTTTGAACGGATGCTCTGTGAACTTCACAGGATCATTAACATATTTTTCATTCATCTTTGCTGCTGTCCTCTGTGGCAGATGGCCCTGGCATCAGATGAGGCCGGTTCTCTGGCAGATGACATCCTCACATCGCTCAAACATGAACTCATTCACCTGAACATTTCTGCAGAGGAATGCAGAGAGCAGAAAATTCCTCTGTGTGTGTTTTGACCAAGAAACGGGATGCGTGCGATGTGTGTGTACCTCATCCACTGAGGTTTCCCTTCACTAAGCCTGTTTTAATTTCTCCCCTGATGTTTCAAAAGACAGTTTATTCAGATTGATGTTGAACTGACACTTTATGGAGTTAAAACTACCAGTCTGTTTAAAACATTTATTTAAAATAATTTTTGTAAGTGGCCTGTCTTTATGTAGTGCTTTGTCAAGTCTGAGGACTCCAACGCAGTTCACGCTTCATTCGCATGCTAAGCTACATTGTAGCCACAGGAGCCAACTGACAGAAATCAGGCTCATTGATTATCAAAATAAAATCAGTTTCTTTAGTCAGTAATAAAGTTAATTGAATCAGATGCATAAATTAAACCTTTTCTGGAGGCTTTGAAATCCTTTAAAAGAAGAAAGGAAGATTTATTTTAGTGTTTGGATATTTCTCAAAATGAATAAACATAAAATAAGTTTACTAAAGATATTGGGGAGGCATGTTACCTGTGATAACAAAGCTTACATGTCTATAAAAATAGCTTTAGCTGGTTTATTGGATGATTCGATTCTGTTTGAAACATACAAGATCATACCATCATCACCTGGGATTTAAAAATTCACTAAAATGTCATGTTTATAAATGAGATCTGGTTTAATTTAACTTAAAATAAGTAAATAAACAAGTTGGTGTGTAAGGCATAGCAGATCTATGCACAAACTAATTTATACCGCTGTAGATTTGAATACAGTGTATGTAAACATCTGGTTTCAACTGTATGAGTCGGAATTGATTTGATAAAATGTACTAAATACAACAAAATATAACTTTTACTAAGAAAATACAGGGCTGTGACTTTTAAATGATGGGCTGAAACAGAGAAATCTGGATCTATATTAAAATCTCACAAAACTGTTATTTGCTGCATTAAAGTCCCTGCCAGGCATTTCTCCCCCTCGATATTTAACTAGTTTCCCTCCACTTTCATGTGATAAATTGACTTTTCTAATCAAATCCCTTGCTTCCTCATTACAGTAGAGCAAAAGTTTGCTTGTAGCAACATTAAATTCAAATTAACTCCAGTATTTTCTGGTGTGTTAATAATCGTGACTCATATTCCTGTTGATGCATCTCATTGTTATATGAATCCCTCCTTAGGGACCATAACTGCACCTCTGAAAGTAACAAGATCAGCCATTATTCTGATGCTAAATCTGTTCAGTTTCTTATATATATATAATTGTAATACTATATATATTATTCCTGATAGTGTGTGGTATGATGAGGAGGAACGACACCTCACTAGTCGCCACTTTTTAAAAAATAATTTCCATGTATTGTCAACAGGAAGTGAATGTATCTTCATCCAGCTTTTACTATTCAGTGTGTTGTTGCGTCTTCAAAGCCGATATTCTTTATACTTTAAGACACATTGAAAGCTAATAGTATGTCTGTCCTATTTTGATTCAAACTAAAATAATTGTTGGATAAATTATCCTAATCTTGATTCAGTCATCTTCTGACTTGGCTTGCAGTAAGTTTCATTCATGTTGGAAAAATACATTTTCATCCTGTAAATAATGTTTTTAGGGGGGTCAAAAGTTACTAAAATATTAAATATGTAAATATCAACTTTGTAAGTTACTTTTAAAAAATAAACTAGTAATCAAAAATCACATTTCACACATTTTTATACTTCCATTTTGGTCTCAGCTGCTTCGAAAAACAAACCAAGCGCTTAAAAAAAACCCACCCAGTTGTTTTTTGGGCAACAAGTTAATGTTTGTTGGAGTCTGAAAAATGAACCGTTTCAAAACTTTAGTCGCATTCCACGGGCACTGCACCGTTACCTAGCAACCCCAGCCAGGCCAGCCCCGTTACCTAGCAACCCCAGCCAGGCCAGCCCCGTTACCTAGCAACCCAAAGGGAACTCCAGAATGTTCGACCAGCTGGTTTGACCGCTGTATGCTCCGTTCAGGGACTGCTGGAAAAGACAAGTGTTTTGTTGTTGATTTACCACACAGAAGCCTCTTGCTGCATTCTTGTTGGTTGTTCAGGAGCTTGTTTCTGCTTTTCAAAGATATACGGCTGTATAATTATGCGTCTGCCGGAAGCCATTTTCACTTGTTAGTGAAAGCGTTGAGTTGGGTGGTGTGGCCAGCAGATTTAAAGTGGCATTAAGATTTAAAGTGACAAGAGACCCTGAAACAGCTCAAAATAGGCAGAACTGACCAGACTAAAATGTCATTACCTAAGAATGATCTTGTGTAAAAAATGTAATTAACACATTTTGTTTAGCCCATAGACCTATCCTAACCTGTTCAAGGAAGCATAATAGGATAGCTTTAAGTCTGACATGTTATTATATAAATGATCTTATTTCCTGTCCTCCTCAGAGTTGAACTGCTGTGAAGGGGACATTCTCCTGTTGCTGGACTCCTCTGGAAGCGTGACCACTTCTGAGTTCTCTGGCTTTTTGACCTTCGTTGCCAACCTCCTCCACCCGTTTACCCTGGGCCGGGGCCACGTCAGGGTGGCTCTGCTGCTGGTGGGTACCACTCCTCACCTGGAGTTCAGCCTGGATGTCCACAGCAACCAGGAGAGTCTGCTGAGAGCCCTGCAGAGCGTCCACCAGCAGCAGGGAGACACCAACACGAAGGCCGCCATAGAGCTAGCGCAGCGGCTGCTGTTGGAGGCAGACGGGGACGTGCCCAAGGTGTTGCTGTGGCTGACGGACGGAGTCCAGCCTGGAGACGTGGAGAAGGCGATGGCTGAGCTGAAGGCTCGCGGAGTTTATGTGTTAATTGTTTATACGATTCATGGCAACCACCAGGTGTTACAGCGCGTGGCGACGCCTCCGCTGGAGTCACATCTGTACTCTGTGGACATGGAAAGCATCGACATCATCACAGAAGACCTGAGGGAGGCCATCATCAGTATGTGTGTGTGTGTGTGTTTAAATGTGTAATTAACTATAACTAATTAGCCTGGGGGAAAAAAACAGCCCCTCATCTGGCGCTGTTTGCTCCGTTTAGACCAGGGGTGCCCAAAGTCGGTCCTCGAGGGCCGGCATCCTGCACATTTTAGTTCTCTCCCTGGTGGTACCAACAGCCTTTTCAGCATGTCAGTGTTCTTCTTAGGCCTTC
>CAEFZX010014640.1:0-14917 GCA_903066825.1 Alfaro cultratus | reverse complement strand
GTCACCTGGACAGGTCACCTGGACAGGTCACCTGGACAGGTCACCTGGACAGGTCACCTGGACAGGTCACCTGGACAGGTTGCCAGTCTGTCACAGGGCAACACAGATACAGACGGGACCACACACACACACACACACACACACACACACACACACACACACACACACACACACACACACACACACATACACTTAGGGAAAATTTAGAGAGACCAGTTAACCTGACAGTCGGACTGTGGGAGGAACCCGGAGAACCGGAGAGAACCCAGCATGCACAAGGAGAACATGCAGACTCCATGCAGAAAGAATCAAACCCAGGACCTTCTTGCTGCAAGGCAACAGTGCTACCACTGCGCCACTGTGCAGCACACAAAATATAAATATTTAGCTAAATATAAACTAAATAGTTAGCTAGCTCAAAGCTAATGTGAATTTGAAAAAAGAACCCCTAAATATTATGGTTAATTTTTTACAGTGTATCTTTACAAGTGACCTCTGTTAAACAACGAGGTCAAAGTCCAACATTCCTGCAGGAGGAAACTGGAGTGATTAATGGGAATCCAGATCCAGACTGGGAGGAGTGGCCAGGTGGGCTGATGAGGAACAGGTGGGTGCAGGAGTAACTGAGGGCATCTAGTGGCAGAAACGGGGTACAGCAAGGAATCAACCTGGAAATGAAGGTGTAGGCTTCAGCTGCTGCTGTCAACATCTTTCCTCCTACAGATGATGCAAAATTTGCCCTTTTGCATCGATATTTGTGGAGCTGAAACAATGAATGGGAAGCGAGTCGCCGTGCAGGAGGAACCCTTTAACTCCGAGTCTTCTCTGATGCGAGCGTCTCCTCCATTTCCCCCTCCGACCGGAGGCCTGATTCCAGGAAGGACGTCGTCTTGACTCACATCCAGCCGCGCTTACTGCTTCTTTCTAGGTTCTGAATTGTGCAGCCGGGTCTGCGGCTCTGCCTGCAGGTCAGACTGTTTTGTTGTTGCTGTAAATGATCGCCTCTCAGAGGAACTCCTTGCTAGCGGCTCTGGAAGATGCGATCTGACAGGTTTGGACTGAAAAGGCCATGGAGGATCTGCGGCGATGTGAGCTGCACCTACAAATGCACCAACCGCCTCTGATGCCCCGAGGTCACCGGCTGAACCAGATCCGACCCGACAGCAGGACCGGTGGGTCGCGGGTCGCACCGACCGGAGGAACACCTGGAATCACTGCTGAAACAGGTTCTGCTACCAATAATTTTTCAGTGGTAACTTTAGATTCTGGCAGGAGCAGGAAATTTGCCGATTGGAGCACTGCTACAAAAAGGAAGTATTTATGTCACTACAGCAGTTTAAAGAGACGTTTAAATTGTCAAATAAAGATTTCCTTGGCTATGTCCATCTTGGCGACTTCATAAGAACTAATCAGAAAGGAAGTTGGAAGTTACCGTCCATGTCTCCCGTTGAGGAAATGTGTCATGCCAGTCAGCCAGAATGTAAAATCATCTCATTATATGTTACCCCACAAAAATTACATAAATGTAACTCCAATATATCCCCTCTGTGTTGTAGATGCGGCTACCTGGCGTTGCTCTAAACTGCAGGGTTTTTGGAAGGGAGTTAGTGAAACATCCATGGCATCACGACTCCAATAGACCCGGAAATTTGTTTATTGTGGAACTTTATGAACTTCAATCTAAAACAAATTATGATAGGAAACTTACAGAAGTCCTTCTGGCAATTGCTAAGAAATGTATTGCAACAAAATGGAAACCGGCCCCCCCTCCAATTAAAATATGGCTTTGTGAGATCAGTAGCTGTGTGACCCCAGAAAAAATAACCCACTGGATGCAGAGTAGAAGAAAGACTTTTTATAAAATATGGCAGCCATTTTTAAGGTTTATGCAAAACCTACCAGCACATTCAAAATCGATCTGGACTCATTTTTATTTCATCCTTATTGATTACCCTCCTGCCCACCTTACCCTCCCCCGTCCAGTCCATTTGGTTGTTATATTGTTGTAAATGTTTTTTACTTTAAATATGTCTCATTTTGGCCTCAACTAAAACTTTATTTTGAAAGATAATTTCGTTTACAGAAACTTCATAATTTATTTTATTTGTTGTTTCTGTTGATTATTTATTTTAAATATCTTCCAGTGATAAATGTTGATTAGAATGTGAAGTTTATTGAATGTGTTCTTGCTTTATTATTAGCATCATATGAACAAAACAACAATATTCTAATTTATCACAATAACTTCTGGGACGATTTATCCGGCAGTAAGGTTTGTTATTGTGACGGCCTGAATGTCGGCCGTCCTGATTGGAGCTGGGTTACCATGGCGACGGTAACAGGCTGAGGAGGATCCGATCGGCGCCTGGGAGGGAAAACATGTCGCTGTCAGCAGCAGGACGGCCCCAACCGGGGTCAGCGCTCCCTCTGAGGGAGGTCACATGATCCGCCGGGGCCCGCCGGGGCCCGCCGGGCCCACCGGATCTGACCAGCACCTCCAGACTGGACCCAACTTCTGGAGAACAAACAGAATAAACCAGGATAACGCTGCAGAGAGAGGAGAAATGAAAGGTCACCTCAGGTCACCAGCTGCAGCTGAACCTGAAACCACCAGAACCAGAACCTGAAACCACCAGAACCTGAAGACGTTCCTCCTCAGATTATCCGGGTCAGAGACAGAGAAGGTTCTGCTGGTTCAGGGACAAAATGGCCGCTTCGTTTTAGTTTCTGACCAGTAAAAACACAGAGAATAAGATGAATAAAAGCTGAAGAAAGTGTCAGATTTTACCTGGAAGAGGAAACGATGGTCAGTCTGAATAATTCAGGTTATATAATCTGTCATAGAAGCAGAAAAAATCAGTTCATTTTTCAAAGTTATCACCATTTTATCTATTCATTTATCAATAATATCACAGTTACAAGCAAAAATCTAAGTAGGCAAGCTAAATCTTTAGCTTCAAAGTAAATATTTAGCTACAAGCTACATAGTTAACTTAATATTTAGCTGACTTACTAAATATTTCTGCTTATTTAGCTTCAAAGTAAATATTTAGATTCAGTCAGGAGCTAAGTGTTGAAATATGAGCTGAATATTTAGTTAGTAAACTACTGACTTCATCTGGTGAGAAATGGGCCGAACCCGGTTTGTAGAAAGTTGCTGGTTAGATTCCACATGTTGACCCTGCTGGAGCGGGCAGTCAGGCCGAGCTGTGATTGGCTGAGCTGCCCGTCGGTTCAGCCAACCAGAGCAGGGGGCGGGGCCAGCAGAGTGAACATCTGGGCGCTCCTCCTCCTCCTCCTCCTCTTCCTCAGATTCATCTCCACGGCTCCGCTCCTCTCTGCTGACGGGAAGCAGCTCCGCCGCTTAACTTCCGGGAGTCTCGGCGGGATGTCCGCGAGCTGCGACCCGCGCGCCGCCTGAGCTCACCTGGAGCGCGCGCAGGACGAGCCATGAGGCGGCGGGAAGCGGCGGGGCGCGCGCTGGTGGGCTGGAAGCTGCTGCTGCTGGTCAGGTGAGAGGAGAACCGCCACTGGGTTCAGCTGGGGGTCCGCGGCCCGGGGAGAGGTCCGGGTGGGGTCAGCAGGGGTCCAGACAGGTTCAGGTGGAGGAGAATCTGACCTGTTGGTTCTGGTTCCGGTTCTGGTTTCAGAGGGAAATCTTCTCCTGTTTTGTCATCAGAAAGTTTCGTGTTGCTATTGGATCACCATGGTAACGTTCAGAACCAGTTCGTGTTTCCTTCAGATGTTTTTACTGTTCAACCTGTGGAGGTTCAATACTTCATTCATCATCCGGACCAGAACCGCGAAAATATCAGAACCAGCCGAGATTATTCATGACGTCAGCTCCCATGGTGATGAAGGTGATAGTGGTGATGAAGGTTATGAGGGTGATGAAGGTGATAGTGATGAAGATGATGGTGAAGAAGATGATGAAGGTGATAGTGATGAAGATGATGGTGATAGTGATGAAGATGATGAAGGTGATAGTGATGAAGATGATGGTGAAGAAGATGATGAAGGTGATGATGATGAAAATAATGGTGGTTATGCTGATGATGATGGTTATGATGATGATGATAATTTTGATGATGAAGGTTTAGGGATCGTTCAGTTTCTGATCCTGAATCGTCTTTCAGGATCAAAGTTTCTAAATTTTAAATAATTTCTAATTTTATTAAAACTAAAAACGTCTCAGAAAGAAAAGATTGAATTCAGAATGAAGAATAAAATAACGGATAATAATGTTTTCAGAGCTTCTGTCAGAAACATATTGATCATAAATATCTGAAATCTAAAATGATTTTGTAGAAAACACTGAACTCTGGAAATGGAAGATATTTTACAAAACCAAAATGAGACAATAACCAAAAACAATCCATAAAATGTAAATAAACATTACATAAAATGGATTTTATTTTACTATTTCTATTAAAAACATCAGAATGAAAATTATCAGCTCATTTTAATTATCTTGTGATTAAAAACTAAAATTGAGCATCAACAGCTTTTAATTTATTAATTTTTTTTGCAGCATAAATTCCAGTTTATATTTATAATTTGGTAAATTGTACATTTGATCAGTTTTCATGCTAATATAAATCAGCCTTTAGCAGAATTGATTAAATGATTAAAATAAAACCGTTAATAAATATTAAAGGTTAAAGTTTGGATATTAATTATTAGCTGGAGTTTACACAGCAGCTCTTCATGCTCAAATCTGAATTTTTGTATTAAAATAATTTTTTTTATTAAAATAATTTTTTTCTGCGCTGTTTATTCAGGAGAACTTCAGTCTGGTTCTGTTCAAACTGTTGGGTTTGGACTGGGTCACAGCAGAGAGAGAAAATTTGGGCAGAAGATAAATTGGATTTGTGTTGAATAAAAAGGGGCGTTGCCTTGGCGACAGGCTGCTGCATCCTGCGTGCAGAAAGCAGCGTAAGGGCAGATCCTTCCTCCCAGCAGTGGTTAGACTCCAAGTCCATCGCTGCTCCCAACGTTCCCAGTAACGCTGCTGCTGGTTCCACTGGAGGTCGTTTCTGCTCTGCTCTGCTTTCCTGTAGCCACAGTTAGAAATGATGATGGGATTTAATCTGCGAATGTGTCAGGTGTAGAGATGTAGCCGATGGTTGTGGTGATGTTTGTTTATTCCACTTCCTGTTGCTGATGATGACATTTCCTCCTGAACCTGAACGCAGCTCCTTCTGGGTGAATCTCTGCTGGTTTCACCGTCAACCTGCATAATGACTTTATTTTTATCCTCCCGCAGGAAAAAGTTTTTCTGTTGGTTTTTGTTTTGCTCTGACAGGAAGTCGGCTCAGCGCCGGGTTAATCTGCTTACGGGTCATGGATGGATTCAGAGATCAGATCTAACAGGATTACAGTCTGGATCCAAATCCACACCGTTTTCTGACAATCCAAATCTCTCATTTTGTTTTTGCCTTTTGTTTTATTCCAACAAAAGCTGCAAAGATACAAACTGTTCAAATCAGATTATAGTTCCCCAGCTCTGATAGCGCTTAGTGGCTTGAGCAGCTGTTGTTCCTGGTTTCCATGACGACTTGTTTACCGAGTCTGTGGAAACCTCCAGCCTCCTGTTGGCGCTGCTTTGGCGTCGCGGCCCAGAGGAGGCACAACAACGGCGGAGGGGAGAGGAAGAAGCAGATCTCAGGGCTCAGAGGATGAACACATGAAGCTTCTGCTGCCTGAAGGACAGAACGGCGCCATCTTTCCTCAGCCGACGTGTTCCTCAGTGTCTGAGCCAAATGAAGTTCAACAACTAAATACTTAGCTTTAGCATCAGCATTGAATACAGTCTCATCAGCAGGAGTTTTTATAGAAGTTCTCAATGCCCAGCTTTTATTTTGATAGTCCACTTCTGCAAGTTAATTTGCAAATTATTAGCCAAATATAATATCAGAGCTAACTAAATGTTTAGCTAGCTTAAAGCTAAATAAATTAGTGTGCTAATTAAATATAAGATATTAATTAAATATCACTAAATATTTAGTTTGCAAACTAAATGTTAGATTCAAACTAAATACATAGCTTGGTAGCAAAGTAGTTAGCTTCCAATTAAACAGTGAGCTTACTCACTTTAGCTTCAACCTTGACACTTAGCTTGTTAATTAAATAGTTAGCTTTGAACTAAGTACTTAACTTAATCGTTAATTAAATAGATAGTATTTTGATTGCTAACAAAGTATTTAGCTTCAAAATAAATATGTAGTTTGAAACTGTGACATTTGTAAATGAATAAATACGATTTCTCTTATGAAAGGCTAAATAACATATTAATGCTGTTAGCTTAGCTAGCTGGCCAGTAGCTAACACTTCCTCTCGCCATGATGCAACATCCTGTTAGCAGGCCGGACATTAGCGACAGGACGCCGCCTGTTGGCGTCTCTGATGGAAGAAACCATCCAGAGCCGAACAGCGTGGAGCTTTTATGATGTTTATGTAACTACAGAGGTTCTGACGTCCGGAACCCGGACCTTCCTTCAGCTACAGTTTATTAAAAGCCTTTTTCTGTCGGTGTTCAGAGCTGTCAGAGCGGGTCCAAATGGTCCGGTACCAACAGGTTCATTTATCAGCGTAGAGGAGTTAAAACATCTGACCTGCGGTTCACTGAAACACAGAGAATCTGGATTAACCTGGATTACATACAGGAATATTCCTGATAATAAACCTGATGAAGCTCCAGGAATCATTTAACCGTTTATCTGGAAATCATGAGGAAAAATGTACCTTCTGATCTCTCCACTCTATGGAAGACAGATCCTGACAAAATTAGCAATAATTTGGTCAGGAATAATAATACCAAATATTTCATTCAAAAAATACTGAATAAGAACAAAATCCAGCTTATCCTATTATACACTGTAGCATGAATTCATATTTGTTTATTACTGAATAACATTAACTTTATCACTATTATTTAAAGTTGAATTTTATTTGCAATCTTATTGTTTTATTAGTAAAAAAATAATTTTATTAGAATTTTTTTTAAAAATGTGACAGTAAATCAGAAATGTTATATATATATATAAATAACTAGAAATAAAACTAAAAGAGAAGGGAACACTCAAAGGTTCATGGCTGAAAAAAACTGTGAATATAAGCATATTTATAGAAAGTTGAGTGGAAGGAAAAAGTTCGGTATAGCGACAGCCGCAGCCTTAATATGAAGCAGAATCCATTCAAGCTTCTCCAGGAATGGACTGAGGCTGGATCCAGAACCTGGGCTGCCATTTGGGCCGAGCAGAACCAGAACCAGTCCAAAGTTCTGTTTTCAGATGAAAGTAAAGTTTTCATTTCATCTGGAGATTAGAGACTGGAGAAAACCAGAACCTGGATGGAGGTCCAGTCAGTGATGATCTGGGTTGTATCAGGTCATCTGCTGGTTCCGGTTCCGGTTCTATTGATGCAGGAATTCAGAGCTGAGAGCAGAGCAATGATCATTTCTGTTAAATTGATCATTTTTATTGATCTGATGTTCTGAATTCTGGGTTTTCATTCCAGAATCATCAGAACTTCTAGAACAAAGGCTGAGCGGTTCCACTCTATGTGTGATGGATCTACATCATAGATCGGTTTCACTTCCTGACACAAAATACTGAACTTTTTCCAGACATTGGTTGTAACGCGGGTCAGCCGCCTGAAGAAGCTGCGGCTGCGCTAAGCGGCGGCGGGCTGCCTGAGGAAGAGGAGGAGGAGTGATGAAGGCTCGGCGGTCTCCTCTCAGTAAGTGAACATTTGGCTGCAGGCGCCAGCCGACCCGGCTCTGGATGTTACGCCAGAAATCCTCCAGGCTTCTCTGGGAATCCAGGTTTATTTCAGGATGTTTGCTTTCCTCCTGCAGCTGATTAACAGGAACCAGAACCAGAACCGCAAACGGGCCGGACAGGAAACCCAAATATAAGAATAATAATAAAGAATGAAATACATCTATGGAGCATTTTTCACTGGAAAACAGCAGAAATTTAGGCTGCAGTCTGATTTAAACCAACTCCAGTGTGTCTGTCTAGTCAAAGTCCGGTCCGGTTGGTGATAATTTTGTGCTGCCCTCAGAACATTTTCTGATGACGCCTCTGGGCCAGAATGAGTCTCAGTTGTTCAGTGAAAAGTTCGACAGACGTCGTTCAGATCTGCTGAGACGAACATTTTGATAAATGGAGTTAAACTGATGAAGGGAAGCAGCTGCTTCCAGAAGCGTCTCTGCTTCCTGCTTTCTGCCTGACCCCCCCTGCGCCGCGTTATGCAGTCATGCATTATGCATGTCTGGGTGCAGCAGGCGGATCGGCCGTGTTGGAGGTAGCGGCGTGGCCCGCAGGCGCCTGACCTCATCCTGGAGCAGCAGCAGCTGATGACTGCGCCGCGTAATGAGCAGATGCTTTGCTGGAGCAGAAGAAGCCAGCATGCATATTTCAGGTTAACCAGGACGGCGAGGCCGCTGCGTGTTTAACCTGAACGTTCGCTCCGCTGGACTCCAAACATGGAGGGAAATCCAGGGAGCAGAACAGATGTTGCTCCGTGTTTCCAGGAGGAACGGTTTAGCGACCGGACGGAGCCAAATGGGTTTTTGGTGTTTGGATGACGCTCCGCCGCCGCCAGCTGAAGAATCACTCAGAGTTCCTGGAGCATGAAGCCATGAAACACGACGGTTATTAAAGTGTTCACAGATGAATCGCTCCGGTTCACATAAACGATCTGAAATCAGCTGCAGAAACATTAGAGTGGATTTTCTTCCTGTTTGGTGAAAACTGGAGCAAAACGCCGAGAAGAACCCGGAACGGCCCAGTGAAAGTTTTCATAACAACGATAAACACTAGCAGCAGATCCATGAGAGGAACGAGCAGCGAACGGTCAAACCCGGGAACAGTCAAAGCCCGGGAGCAGTCAAAGTCTGCGAACAGTCAAAGTCTGGGAACAGTCAAAGTTTGGGAACAGTCAAAGTTTGAGAACAGTCCAAGTCTGGGAACAGTCAAAGTCCGGGAACAGTCAAAGCCCAGGAACAGTCAAACCCGGGAACAGTAAAAGCCCGGGAACAGTCAAAGCCCGGGAACAGTCAAACCCGGGAACAGTCAAAGCCTGGGAAAAACTGAGATCTCTATAGAGCTACATTGGGGCCATAAAGTTTGTTCAAAAGAAAAACAATTAAAACTGAATAAAATCTCTTGAATCTAACAAGTAAATTTGAAAGTTTCTTTTTTCCAGTTTAAAATCAGTTTCTGGACGGAGACCCAGGGTCGGAAGCTGGTCTCGTTTTGCTGAGAGCAGAGAGTGGCGTGCTGATGGGGGTGTTATGTAACAGCAGCGGGTGGGGGAGGGGCGAGGGTCTTTAGATGCAGAAGCCTCTTCTCTTCGTCTCTTCCTGTCGGCCTCATCAGATCGTTTCGTTGCATAATCGCAGAGGCAGTTGGGAATACTTGTGACAGACATCTCGGATCTGGATCCGGTTCCAGTCCGGATGCCAGACCAGGTTTTCCATGAATCACCAGGAAGCATCATCAGTTACCGGGCGGAAAGTCATACTGGGTCCTGAGATGATGATGGTTCTGGTTCTCAGGGTTTCCAGTTTTCCAGAACTGTCATCTCCTTCAGCTGATTGGTCGGATGCATCAGTGTTGGCAGTACTGGTTCCCAGTTCAGCTGTCCAGTCTGAGGACGTCCCACCAGTCTCTGCTCCTTCAGGCTCCAGGACGGCTGGCAGCCATTTTGTTACCCACCCTGACTGCAGTCAGATTGCAGCAGGGTGGGAAACTTTTTGTTGTTCTATTTACTTAAGCGCGGTTTTGAAAACACTTAGCATCGTTCCCACCAGCCCAGTCCGCTTTAATCCCACTCCAGTCCGTCTGTCTAGTCAAAGTCTGGTCCGGTTGGTGAGGTGTGAATGCTAAGCTAACTCTGGGTCTGGGTTCGGTTAAAGTGATCTTTGGTTCAGTTTGAATGTGAACGCCAAGCGGACCGGAGACCGCTCCAAAAACAGGAAGTGGACTACAGCGCAGGGCATTCTGGGTAAATACAACCAAAGCTAACATGCTAGCCTAGCGCTAGCAGCAGAAATGGCTCCTGGTCTTTAGACTAAAGAGAAATCCTCCAACACTAAAATCTGATCCTCCATCTTGTTTCCATCTGGTGAAGAAGGAAGTTGCTCTCAGTGTCTTCAGAGGTTTTGTGTGGTTTCCTTCAGTGGTTCTTGGTGTAGCGCCCCCACAGGCCAGGAGGGGAACAGGTTGCTCAAATGGCATTAATAAAGCAGAGGATCAGGACCGCTGAAGTCGGCTCAGAACTGGACAGGATTACTCTAAACTTTGGTGAATTTCTGACCCGTTTGTTGTTTAGATTTGATCAGTGTTCGTTCCTCTCATCAGAGACACGATGAAGCTGTTTGGACTCACGCAGCAGAAACGAGCCAGAACCGTCTGCTGGGTCCAGTTCAGTTCAGGTTAGGAAACAGAACCTCTGTCTTAACCAACTTCAAAATAAGAGCATCGGTATTTGGTCGATAACCAAAACTTCAACTTTACTCAACTGAAAGTTTATAAAACAGCCAAGTAAATCAGAGTATTAGAGTTTATCTGTAAAAATTAACTTTGGGAACGCTAATTGTGCTAAACGTTAGCAAAGTTAGCATGTGTGCTAAGCTTAAAATTAGCTCTGATATTAGCACATTAGCAGAAGGATGGATGCTGCTGGTTTCTCTTCTCCGTTGAACCAGAAATTCAGTTAATCTGTAGAATCGGTTTCATGATTGTCCAGCGTTGAGCTTTAAACCCTCAGCATGAATCAAACTTTAGTTTTTCATAAAATCCACATCAAACATTTGTGTTTTAACGTGTCGCTGCTGAATCAGTTCAGCTGGTTTCTTTGTATCTGAGAAGCTCATCCATTAAACATGAGGACTTCATGCAGCTTCTGCTGTTCAACCAAGGAGCCGAACTGAAAGGTCAGGAAGGGAGGAAGAGGAGGAGGAAGAGGAGGGCGAGCTAAGCAGCTTAGCATCCAGCATGCAGTAATCTGACGTCTCAGCTGGATGTTGCTGTGAAGCGTTCAGAGACGGAGGATAAACGGCGCTGAAACGGACAAATTAAATAACGAGATTAATCTGCTTGTTTAACGCGAAGCTCTTCGTCAAACATCTGGAGGTGATGAAGAGGAGGAAGAGTGTCCTTCCTCCTCTGGATGTTTAATTACTTTAACTTAATTCATAATAAAAAGACTTTTTCAGCTTCATGTAGAAAATCCCCCGGCGTCGTTTCGATGTCCGGTTCTGGTCCTGGCTCTTGTCATGTGACCTCTGACCCTGATATGAACGCTGAGTAATCAGACTTCAGACCCATTCACCGAGGAGGAGGCGGTTCTGCAGAACCGGGTCGTCTGTTGTCGACCCATCATGTGAGACAGGATGTTAGTTACACGATGAAGAGTTTTACTCATCTTCCTCAGCCGGATTCCTGCAGACAGAACAACCAGAAGGAAATCCAAGTTTCTGTTTCTGCTCCTGGTTCTGGTTCTGTCTGGCCCAGTTTGTGATGAGAAAATCCTCATTCAGAGAAGCATGGCGTCCTGATGGGAAATCCAGCCTGGAAAACCGCCGAAGCTCTAAAGCTGCTCCCGCCCCTTCCTGTTTGCTGCAGCGAGGTCCTTCTCACCTAAACACTGTTACACTAGCATGGGCTTGTTCTAAATGAAAAGCAGCGCTTTCTTCTTTGATTTCCAATTTTGACTTCCAATAATTCCTTTCCTGCTGAAGAGCCCCCTGGTGGTGGAAGACAGATCAGCAGAAAAGCTGCACCAGGCTGTAAGCCGCCGGGTCAGCAAAGTGTGGGGGGAAAGTAGCGGCTTATAGTCCGAAAAATATGGTAGATCATTTTTGGTGAAGGAAACAGGGAAACACTTTTTAACATCTGGTGAAACCATTAATGTTCCACTGCAGCTTGTTATAGTTATGAAACACAATAAATGTTTACCTCTCATTTGTTAATTCTTTTCATTCACTATAATCAGTAACTTATTAGGGTGATAAATATGGTTAAAATGTGGAATTTAGGAAGCAGTGAAACAGGTTCTTATTGGGTATAATAGCTAAGAGGATTTTTCTTGTGTTTGTCCCTCCAGGCCACCGTAGTTCCAGATTATGAGGGGAACATGTTGGCTGTTCGGCTCTGAACTCTGACGGACTTTAAATCATTCCAACTCCAGCAGTCGGTCCTCAGCGTCTTGTTTCGGTTCTGAGTTTTGATTCTGAGCAGCGTGAGAATAATCTCTGATGGAGCGAACCAGAGAATGGACGATGAAGAGTCAGGATGAAGACTGAGGATGAAGAGTCAGGATGAAGACTGAGGATGAAGACTGAGGATGAAGAGTCAGGATGAAGACTGAGGATGAAGAGTGAGGATGAAGACTGAGGATGAAGAGTCAGGATGAAGACTGAGGATGAAGAGTCAGGATGAAGACTGAGGATGAAGAGTCAGGATGAAGACTGAGGATGAAGAGTCAGGATGACGCAGCGCTGCTGTCGCTGAGCTGGCAGGTTACTCTGGAGATTCTGGTTCTGCTCGTCCCGGATGATCCTGTAGTTTCAGGATCATCAAGCTTCACTGTGGCATTTAGAGATCTACCGTCACCCTGGAAACACACACACTGTGTGTGTGTTGAATGTCAAAGCGGTCGGTGGTCTGGGATGAACCCGAGGCGACCTGATCATGAACTCGACATCAATGGTTCTGATTGGTCGACATGCACTGTGATGTCACCGTGGTAACCTGTTAGGATCAATTCGCTCTGATTATTTTTGTGATTTTTAACATCTAAATCTCTGTTTTTGTGGCGCTGAAAACTGGAGGATCTAATTCCTGTTGTCCTGATGGAGCCTCCAGAACCAGCTGGACCGGCAGCATGGTACCGGAAGGTTCTGCTGGGACAGCTGGACCAGTCAGAGCTCAGAGCCTGCTGGCTTCATTCGCAGCTGTTAGCTTTGCTCCTAGCAGTTAGCTCAGCTCCTAGCCGTTAGCTGTGCTCCTAGCAGTTATCTTAGCTCCTAGCCGTTAGCTCAGCTACTAGCCGTTAGCTCTGCTCCTAGCCGTTAGCTCAGCTCCTAGCCGTTAGCTCAGCTCCTAGCCGTTAGCTCAGCTCCTAGCCGTTAGCTCAGCTCCTAGCAGTTAGCTTAGCTCTCTGATGAGGATTCCTCTGATTTTCCAAACCGAAGTTGTTCTGAATGAACTTCCGCCTGTAAAAGCCGGTGTAAACCTCACCGCTGCAGCCAGGGGGCGCTGTGCTCTGTGTCTCTGCAGTGTGAGCCGCTGTAAGGAGCTGGACGGCGCCGCCAGGACGCGCCACGCTCCCATGTCTCCCTCTGATTTCCTGGACAAACTGATGGGAAGAACGTCGGGATACGACGCTCGGATCCGACCGAACTTTAAAGGTATTGAAACCGGTTCTGTTCTCATCCTGAGGCACCTTTTCCAGATTCAGCCAATCAGCAGCTTTCCTACACTCTTGTGTCTATATTTATTTCTTTAAAAGACTTATGAAATCATGTCACCCAATTAAATAAAACAAAATAAAATGTAATCATTTCCAGGTCGGAAAGCCATCAATACATTAATATTATAATTTATTGATGAGTTTGCTGTTATGGCCAAATAAAAATACAAACATGTTTTCTCATTGTCTGAAGTTAAATCAGACAAATCAGTTTTTTTCTAATTGGGAAAGATTTTTGTTAACGTTTTTTGATTTTGGTCAAAACTTTTTAATTTACCAAAAGGTTAGAAAGAAAAAAAGCCCAGGATGTAAACATGAACTATAAATCCTTTTCTCTAAGATTTGTGGAGTCGTTTCCTGGAACGGTTCAGTCTCAGAGTTGGATGCATGTTGGATGAGCAAAGCTCCAGATCTGCTGCTGTAATGCCGGTTTCCTCCTCAGGTCCTCCGGTCAACGTTTCCTGCAACATCTTCATCAACAGCTTCGGCTCCATCGCTGAGACCACCATGGTGAGTGGCAGGAAGCCGAGGCGCATCGGCGGCACGATTTCCCATTTGGGCCCCGAAAAGCTTTTTGCACTTAGCAGCTTGCTGACAGAACCACATGAATAAACCTGAGTATTTTAATGTGCAGCGTGTTTCCGCTCGGTTCCCAGACAGACAGCGGGTCGTGTCGCAGCGTTCTGCTAATTAATGTGATTCTTTGTTTATTTATGACCAGCAGCTTTCAGAGCTGTTAGCCAAAGTTTCTGACGTCTCATTAACTTCACTGCATGGAAACAGAAACCAAAACCCATTTCCTTCTCCGTACCTTCTGGATGCAGGTCTGATCGGCTAACCTGAAGGTTCTGGAGGAATCTCGCATTCAGGCCGCAAAGCTGCTGATGATGATGATGATTATTATTTATCAGGCCGGTGTTCAGTCACTAGGTTGATTGTGTGCTTCGTCTCAGTCTGTTGGCTACATAAACATAAAGATTGATTATGTTTCATACCAGAGCAGCATAAAGTCACAACTCGCCTCCTCTGGCAGCTTTAAGTTTTTTACAGATGCTCTTTGAGGTAAAACGCCATCGTTCTCGATCTGTGGAGTTTAAAAGATGGAAAGTAGAAAAACCCAGACAGACGCAGAGAAGGAAAAGAGGAAACATCTGGAAACTGATGGAAGCAAACTTTTTAAAGAAAAACAAGCTCACAGTTAGTAACATCAGCGATGAAACGGTAAACCAGAGTTCAGTCAAACTGTTGCCATGAGGTTGCTTTACTTAAGTACTTTTATGACTGAGGTCATAAATGACTGAGGTCATAAATGACTGAGGTCATAAATGACTGAGGTCACAAATGACTGAGGTCACAAATGACTGAGGTCATAAATGACTGAGGTCACAAATGACTGAGGTCATAAATGACTGAGGTCATAAATGACTGAGGT
>CAEFZX010014637.1:0-40911 GCA_903066825.1 Alfaro cultratus | reverse complement strand
TTTGATGCCTTCAGTGTGAATCTACAATGTCAATAGTCATGAAAATAAAGGAAACTCGTTGAATGAGAAGGTGTGTCCAAACTTTTGGTCTGTACTGTAAGTGGAGAAATAAACCTCTTTTACTGACCTTATAGAAAAGTGATATGAAAAAGAATCATCTGCTCCAACTATATATAAACATTATAATAGAAGATGAAATAAAGGTTGATAAAAAACTGACCACAGGGTGGCCAATGTGTGCCACTTGTAATTTAGTTAATCTATATGTTCAGTATCAGATTAAGCTTCTGTCATGAAGGATGTATTTATATTAAAGCTCACACGTAAAATTTAGCTCGCAATGTCATTTGACAAATGCAGGGAAACTTTTCAAGGCTCTGAATCCCGAACATCAGGATTTAATACCATTTTAAATGTTTACACAACAGAAACAGAGTAAAACAGTCTGTAACTGCAGCTTAGTCAGTCAGTTAGGTTTCGCCAAATGTGGCACGTCTGGCCTTAAAGAGATGAGAAACTTCTTTTTTGCCAAGGTAGACTTGAGAGTTTTTAATGTTAACTTACACAAACCAGTCCAGACTTTTCTTTACAGACCAGCAGTGCCAATGTGACCCAGCAAGTCCGACACTTCTTGCACTACACACATGTACACTTAAACAGATTTCCTTAGAGGATAATACAAAGGATAATGCAGTGAAATCACATTTAAGCCTATTTTTTTTTTTCACATACTGAAAAATAAAACGCAAAACAGAGATTTCCTTTTTGTCTAAATATAGTGTGAAAGTAATTTAAATTTGAACGTTTGTTGCCTTTGAAGATTCTGAATGATCATAATATTTGTCCTTTAAAAGAAGCAAATACTAAATAATTACAGAGGCAAAAGAAAATAATATAAGTCCTTCATATAATGCTCAGAAACATGCTGGGGTTTCACTCGCAATGCAGGAAATGCAGTTTCTAATTCTCCTCTTGTGGTTTTTGTTAAACCTGACAGCTTCAACACTAGCTGGAAAAATGAACAAAGTATGAAGGAGTGTGTTTCGGTTCCTTTTACAACTATATAGGCTCTTTATTCTGTTTTTATTTTTCACAATGTTTTAAAAGGGGATTCCTTGTGTGGTGAGGGCTGGCAGGACCTCCTGTGCAATATGCTTTATAAGTGTATAAATAATAAATTGAAAACACTTTAAGTATTTTGTTTTTGGTATTAATTTATCAAATTGTATGGCTTTTACCATGACAGACACACACAGACTCATACTTATGAGCAATCTAAAGAAACATGCTTGAAGAGGAAGATGCAAACTCCATGCTGGGATTCGAACTCAGGTAACATTGCTGCAAACCTCCATCGTTTTATAGTAATTTATTTTGTCCGAGACGCTATGAAACGTTGCACTTGCAAGAAACCTCACAATATGTAGATGTAGTTGAACTATTTCATTAAAAGCTGTGGTAGACACTATCTTCTGCTTAATCAGTACAAAGTGGTTAAATCACTTTCCTTCCCAGAGATTTTTAGAAAATAGGATTTAGACGCCAAAATGCCAACATTTCTCCTCAAGTAAAAATGTCTTTAGGGCTAGTAATAAGAGCGAAATAAATTACATAAATTGTTGAACATAAAGCAGTTAGAGCCATTATCTGCACCTTGCTCCTTATGTTTTCTCCATTGCCTTGTCGTGACAGAACCCCAGCTGCTCAAACCTTAGAGAAAATGAAATGGCAATTTAACTGCAAATGAAGATATTGCTAAATCTTGCGTGAATTTCATCTGCAGTGTTTTTGAGTCTGCCGTTTAGTAAGAAGCACTTTTATTGGATCCACTGTTAAGACTCTTTGCTCTTCAAACCTTTTCCTTTCACAGCTTCTGCTCCATGCTGGGAAGCAGCCACGTCCAGCCCAGCCGGCCTGTCTCATGGCCCTCTCCGTCTACTGATGTGGGTACTTGAGGTAGTCATGGTGACACAGCCTTCCTCCCCCTAACCGCTCATTAATGATGTGTGAGCGGCTGCTTGGGTGGAGGCCTCACTGTGTCTAACCCTGAACCCTGAATCCAGCGGTGGCCTGGCAGTCTGATCCTGTCTGTCACCAGCCATGTGCTATAAAGCCGCCGTTATCTGCGGCGTTAAGTGCAAGCCGCAGACGGAGGGTCAGCTTAAAGTGAGGCAGCCGAGACACCATGTCCCGCCTGGTCCCACCGCGCACAGGAAGCCGGGCCTCGCTGGGTCCCCCTTGTCTGGCCCCGGAGCCCAAAAACGCTGGCGCTAATGTGGGGAGACACTCAGTCAAATTACTCTCTAATTTCCCCCCAGGACTGAAATGATCCCACTGGCACTTGAAAATCAGGCTGGGGATTTGTTCTGAGTGATTTGTTTTGTCTTGTCCACACATATCACTGTCCAGTCCCTTCACTCAAGTTCTAGTTCCCTGCGTTTGGCACTGAGGAGGGTCACTAAAACAAGAAGGCACTGAGGGAGAAGCTAGTTGTAGCAATTTAACCCAAAACGTCAGCTAGAAACTTTATATGAGTCAGAAAAGAAGCTTTCCCTGCAGATGTCATTCTCACAAATATAACTCTTTGAGGATGAGTGACTGTTTTCATAAAAGGCCAAGTTTCTGCTGTGCTTTTTGTCATGTTGTGCGAAACCCATAATCTATTCATCTGCTAAAGGATCTGATTTAGAGCGAGCTGCTGGGCTGCTCAGCCTCAGTGCGTCATGATTACCTGCAGCTTAATTCTCCTCCAGCAGGGGTTTAATTGGGTGACTAATACAAACACAAATGAAGTTTTTGGAAAACAAGCTCCCAAAGCTCACTGCCTCAAAAAAAGCTCATCTTGATAAACGAAGAAGTGATGCAGCGAACATTTGTTTTATCTAAGATTTGAACTACGATGACTCAGAAGTTTAAACTTAAAACTAGTCTGGTTGTTTTTGTCTCAAATCATAAATACTTTATTGATCCCAAAGGGAAATTAAATGTTGTTGTAACTCATTTAATTAAAAAGTTGTATAATACTTGAAATCAAACAAAACAAAAACAGTTTTCAAAAAATATCCAAAAGCAATCTTTTAAGTTGTTGTGCAGCCTTTGGTGGCAACAACTTATAATCAGAAGGTGTTATTTTTCTTTCTTACATCTCTACTGTTGAACTTTGACCCTCTTTTTTGCAAAGTTGTAGAAATTTCTGAACATTCAAGGGCTATCCTGCATAAACAACCAGTTTAATGTCAACCCACAACATTTCAATCAGATTTAAACGTGGGCTTTGATTAGGCCACCCCCAAACCTTTGCTACAGTTTTTTTAGCCTTCAGTGATGGATTTGCTTTGGATCATTGTTCTCATCCAGAACCCTTAAGCTTCAGGTCTCAAACTGATGGACAAACATTCATTACACTTCAGGATTTTCTTTTGTTATTTCAGGTTCACCACGGTTCTATGTTTTCTTCCTTGTGGCTCTCCAATTCACTGGAGTCCCAAAACCTTAGAAATGGACAGGGATTAAGAGTTGGTAGAAGAAGCTAACTACTGGACTGTACTGGAAAAATATTGGTTAGAAGTTTCTAATGACTGGAAACTGGGACGGAGGTTCAGCCTCTAGCGAAACGACCCTAAACATGATCAAAGAATATTAATTTGTTAGAGTGGTCTAGTCAAAGCCCTGACCAAAACCTAATTAAGGATGTAACATGAACACTGATGTTAGCAGACACCGGCCAATCTGACTTAACTAGAGCTGTTTTCAAAGAAAGAACTTCTGCTCCAGCCAAAATGAAATATTTCAGATGAGCTTTTTCAGTCAACATGTTGTACAGAAAACCAAAAACAATAAAACAGGCACTTTTGCCGTCTTCTAAAAAAAAAACAACAAAAAAAACAAAACACAGGTCTACTTCTTTAATATTTAGAAACATTATCTTGTAATATAAACTGGTTTGCAGCATTTGTATTGAAAAATATTGCAACAAAAACGCTAAATTTTGTTTGTGTTTGCGGTATGAAACCTTCGATTTACAGTCTTTTTCAAAATTTGTGCTGCAAAATGTGCAGGCTTTAATTTAAAGAAGCCAACTTTTAAAAGAACTATTTTTAACCAAGACTCAATAATTCCTCATTTATCTTATTTTGAGAGTAATATGCAATCTGACCTTTGACTGTGTAGTATATTTAACTTTTTAGTCTTTGAAATCTTTGAGCGTTTCTCTTTCAGAACCTGTTTCAAGACTCCCAAACCGTAATTGTTCCATTAACTGGGTTTTCCGACATTAGCCAGTTTTAATTTGGGGTTACTGGAAACCAGTGTGTCACCCAGTACTATCAACCAGTGATAAGCATTAGCCTCTTTCCCCACTGTGTGATATGACCATGATAATGACACATATCAACTGAAGGGTTGATAATGAAGACCTGCCAATGCATTTATTTGTTAATGTGATTATTGACATAGAGATCAATGTTTAGAATAATTACAGCTAAGTGATGGGCTTTTAAAAAAAGCACAGACAGAAAAATAACAGATAAGGCGAAAGAAACACTAATACAGCAAGATGTATGCAATAAAACAAATCTAAATGTTTTAGATTTAGATTTGTTATCACAGTTGCACACAATCTGCACTTCCAAAGCAAATTATTGTAGAAATCAGATAAATAAGGATATCTGGATAGCTAAACATGGTTTATTTAGACCAGGAGTTTGCATGTTTTTGTTTTTAGTTGCACCAACAGTCCTGACGGTGGCAACCTCCAGACTTTTAATGCAATCAGCATGAAGCTATAATGACAGCCCTGCTTTGATTAATGATAACGACGGGGGAATCCCTGGACCTTTAAAAGCAGCTGACTGATGTCTGCCTGAGCCTCTTCATCTCATTATTCCTTTGTGTAGTTGAAAAAAAAAAGACATTAAAAAAACAAAAAACAAAAAACAATTTCAGGAGTATCCTTGTTTCTGCTTCCTGGCTTCTGCACTCTAACAACATTATGTTGAGACTCAGCCGTCTGCAGACTTTACATTTTTACTCATTCGCATGTCTAATAATGCTTTCCATGTTAAAAACTGATTAATTTTAATTAAAAACCTGTCTCTGAAGTTCTTATTGCTGGATTAAGATACAACAGACATTCATAGACTTGGTGCTTCAATCATTAACGATTACAAATATACTCCTGAAGTTGCTGTCTCTTTTTTAAAGTGTTTTTTTTTTTCAACCTTTTTGTGTTTTTTTTTCTTATGCCAACAGAAGATCCCCACAGCTTCCTGCAGGAAAACATCTCTCTCCATTCCTCGTTTTGCTCCCGGATGAATGCAGTTCTTGTTTTCCAGCAGCAAACAAGATGCTGTAAAGCTGAGAAAGCCTGACCTTTTCTGTCACATGCTGCACAATGAGAAGCATTAATAAATCATGTTGCCTGTAAAGAGTTGCAACAGTTTACATCAGGGGAGATTCTTGTAAGAAATGAGGCCCTGAGTGCGCTCCAACACATAATAATAATAATAATAATAATAATAATAATAATAATAATAATAATAATAATAATAATAATAATAATAATAATAATAACTTTTTATCAAGTAACCTTAACTATGTAAATGTCATAATCACATTAAGTTAGAAAATTGCAAAATTATTAAACTACTGGAATTATAAAATGTTATTCGGCAGCTTAATTTTCAGTATTTACTTTGCGCAACAAATTTATTTCCTCTAGAGCTGATATGCAAAATATTTTATGGAAAAAAATGTTTGGTGCAATGACTTTCTAAAGTACTAATAACTTTAACTATTTATTTATTATGTTTGATTGCTCCTGTCACCCCCTGAAACTATCCCTCCCTGGGCAGAGAGCCATGCTGACCAAATAAAAATCAGCCACTGCTTTGTGGATTCTTAACAATATAGTTTAACAACAATATAATTGCTTATATCATTTGAGACAAACTCATTCTTGTCTCATTCAACACAAAGAATCTTAAAAATAAAATATTATAGAAAAGTTTTAGACGCCTTGCAAAATGCAAAAACCTTTATAGTCGATCATGTTGCAGATTTCTTTCTTTCTTTCTTTCTTTCTTTCTTTCTTTCTTTCTTTCTTTCTTTCTTTCTTTCTTTCTTTCTTTCTTTCTTTGTTCCTTTCTGCTATTTTAAGTAATCTTGTGAGGCATATATATCCTACTGCAGTGACAGAGTAAACTGAGTAACTATTTTATATTTTCACAGTGCAGATTATCCCTCTGAATGTCTTAAATGATTATTCTAATACTGATTGTATTCCATGTTTTCTGAAAAATGTGACAAATTCGAACTATTGTGTGTAAGAAAAAAGGTATTTGACCATTACTGGACCCTGTTGCAAGCTTCACATATAACCAGTGAATCCCTAAAATCACAAGCGAACCTATTGGTTATTTGAAGCAAAGTAAATCTCTTAGTCAACAAAACAAGAGTGCGGACACTAGAGTCTATAATTGCATGTCCTTCATCAAAAGAGTGTAAAATTGAGTCATTCATACAGGTTCTGAGTGGGAAATCACTTCCAGCCCGAATTATCCATGGGTCTGGTTGAGTGTTTGGACCTAAATAAAGCTCCTTGTAGGTGAACGTCACAGAGAAAAGTCTTCACAGATTAATATCTTAAACTATAAGGAGCCGCTGATTGTTTGGAGATGTTAAGCATTTTAGAAGTCAAACAGTTTTGTTTTTTTTCTTCTTTTCTTTCATCCCTGCAGAACCGACTCCCACCGACCCAGTCCGGCGGGTTATTATTAGGAGTCGTTAAACTAAATATAACTGGCTTCGGTCGGCTGTCATCGCGTCACAATAAGTGAGATTATCCCGTGGAGTTTTCTCTGAGAGGTGTCGGGTTTGGTTTGAGGGGCTATAAAAGGAGGGGCGGCAGCAAGTGGCTGGCACTCATCACCAGAGACCGCGGAGGTTTGAGATGCGAAGAGGCTGCGGGTTTGACCCTCAACAGCTGCCTGCCTTCATCCGCATGAAAAGTTAAGGTTTTTATTTATTTATTTTTTTAATTTTAAAGGAAGAGGAAACATCCTGGATGCGCTGCACCCTCAGGTCTTAATCGCCACAATGGCTCTTTGGTGTAACGCCTGCAAGAGTCCCGTCAGCTCTCCGTGCACATCCCACCTTCAACCCGGAGATCAGCGCCGCTCCGCCTGCAGGAGGTTCAGGTCAGTTCTTCTTCTCTGATCGGTGCTCAAACGGGGGTGCGTGTGCCTCTGGTAGTACAGGTTAATTGAATGCTGTGGTAGTTGATTCTTTTTAACTAACTGGAACTGAATCATTTAACCAAACGGTGACCTTTTATCACATATTTTTGTGTTACTTCATCCCCCCTGAGCATTGCTGGTTCAGCTCTCATGTAACCTTCTGGGACCCGTTTGCTGCGTCTCCCTGCACGTTTTTGTGGCAATAAAAGCAGGATTTCTTCTGTTATTCTTCCAACAGTGACTTTCTTCTTGCCACTCCTACATAAAGATTTATGAAGCAAACAAGTAGTAGCTGTCAACAGATTCTTCCACCTGAGCTCTGGGTGTCTATTGCACCTCTAGAGTGACCAGGGGCCTTATGACTAATGTGTTAACCTGTCAGTAGGTCTTTTAACCTATCAGTGCTCTAAGGGTCAGCTGTGTTAAATTGTGTTTTATTTAGTGGTATCAAAGAAAAGGGGGTTGAATATGCAGGCCACACTTTTCAATTTTATTTAGTTTATTTTTTTTTTTATAAAAAGGTTTTGAAAATGCATTTTCTGCTAAATAATAAATAAATTAATTTTGTTGTTTCTTCATACCAAATCTGAATAAAGAACATTAAAGTAGTCACTTCAGCAAAACTGAGTTTTTTATTGAATGGTTTGTAAAATCACAACTTCAATCCATTTACTTCTTGTCGTCTAGCAACTGAGTAATCATTCTCTTTTCTTTTTTTTGACCAATGTCTTGCAACTCTGTGACTTTTCCTCATATTGAAAATTGTCTCTTTATAATCAGATACCATCCTGTTTGTGAGCCAGGTGCATTTAATTCTTATTTTGGTTTGAAGGACTTCTGCACAGTCTGAGCTGGTTGTAAATGAAAGAAAGAAAAAAGAAGTGAAATAATTGGAGCAACTTAAATTTCCATTTGCACACCTTCCCAGTTTTCCTGTATGTTTACTGGTTGGGATTAATGCATTTTATTGTTATGACATTTTATAGGCTTTTGAGACACAAAAGCCTATGAAACCTCAGCATCAACCTCAGTGATGCTCTCAAAACTAATCCAATAATTTATCCCTTTTTTTATTACTAAGCCCTATTTATAAACACGTCTTGACTGAATTTAATATTAATATCTGATCAGGAGTTTGATTGTGATCATGCTTGGATACAGAGTGATCTCACTCTCCTTTTGTGGCACTTTCTGTGTGGTGTGACGTGGGGTGCTCCCGCTCCAAGGACGCCCACTTTATAAGGCAATGAAGAGAGAACGAGGAGCCCGGCCACCCCTCCTTTTCTGTGTGCGTGACGCCCACGCCTGGAGCCCCAGCAGCTATAAAAACCCGAGGCTCTGTGAGGATGGACCCAGACAGACTGATCATGCAGACTAAGTGCACGGAGAGCCCTCATCGCTCTACTCAGCCTCTCCTGTCAGCCGTTTCCATAGGAACTCTTCATATTCAAAGTGGGCTTTAGCTCAGACGAGGCCAAATCTGTGTTTTGTTTTGAAGTGAACAGAATGAAACCAGATTAGTTTTTTTGACAATTTTGTAGCTTTTTAGGTCACAGCTCTCACACCAGCAATCATGATCTCCCACAGGTCAACCAAAGGAGCCTCCAAAGCCCGGAGAGACCACATCAACCATGAAATCAGGAATATGCGCTCTCTGCTCCCCATCAGCCAGGAGGATCAAGAGCGCCTGTCGTACCTTCACTCCATGGCCGCCATCTGCACCTACATCCGCAAATCTGTCCTCTTCCAGGGTGAGTTCTTCAAAGTTATCGCAAGTTAAATTTACCCTGTTACTTTCACTTGCGTTACTTTGGGGGGAAAAAATTACTTTTAGTAGTATTTTTATTATGCTGTACTTTTTACTTGTTCTTGAGTGAGTTTATTGAGTATTGATACTTTTACTTGAGGAAACTTTCTGAACGAGTAACTTCACTGAAGGAAAAACAAGCTTGTTTTGACAACAACAACAAAAGTCACCAGACACACACTTGCAATTTTTGATGAAGTTTAATAATTTTTTTAATGAAAGAAATTAATTTGTAAAAAAGTTTATTTTGCTGGATGTTGTTATTTTGTAATTCTTTTATTTATATGAATTATTTTAATTTATTTTGGCCTTACCAAAAAATTTCACATATCTACATTTTGGTCCATCTAATGATGTAATTTTTAGATATTAAATTATGATTTTTAAAAAAAAAATCAGTTACTCAGTACTTTAGTAACCAAATAAGTTTTTACTTTTTACTTTTACTTGATTCAAAATGATGTAGTGCTATTCTTTATTTTTTTTAACACCAAATTTAGATTCATACTGCCTTACAGAGAGGATTATGAAGCTCAGTTTAAAAGTGTTATATGAACAACATCAAAAACATGGCAGCTGGGACAATCTGCAGAGACAGAGGCGATGAAACAAAGGCTGAACTCGTCCTTTCATCCTGCAGGGCTCTCGGCTGGGGAACGGTCCCAGAGCGCTCTGCAGTACGAGGCCTTCCTGGACGCTCTGCACGGATTCATCCTCGTCACCACGGCTCACGGCAGACTGGTTTATGTGTCGGAAAATGTGACTGAATACCTCGGCCTGTCCATGGTGAGCATTCAAGCCCCACATTTTTACTGTTTTGCTTCTTAATAGACTTTGATCTGTTAATGTAACCCTGTGTTGCTTTTCCAGGTAGATGTTCTACAAGGAGACACAATCTATGACTTAGTGGAACAATCTGATGTGGATATTATTCGCTCCAACCTCAACATGGAAAGCAACTTATTTTCAGGTAACAATAAATTCCTTTAGTTATAGGTTGAAGCTTAAAGGTAAACCAAATTCTTCTGCAATCAGACTATACTGTCCACATTTATTGGGAACCCTGATGAAGATGAATATATCTTGTTTTGCAGCAATTCTAAAAAAAGAAAAAAAGAAAAAAAGACATTCATTTTGAGTACATTATTTGCCAAAATCAAATATGCAATCAAAAGAAAAAAATATTTTAAACCAACTCAGCAGCTGAGAAATAATAGGTGTTAAATAATCTGTAGTCAGTTTAAAATAATCCAGATTTGGTTGCACATTTTGAATTAAAGCTGGTCTTAGATACTCCAGATGCACAACAAAAATTATACAAATCTAACCAGAGAAGTGTTTTGTATTTCTCTTAAAAATTGACAGAAAAATTATCATGTGGAAAAATATTCCATTTTAGAAGTAAAAAATGTGTAGTTATAGAGCCAGAAAACCTAAAGATGACCTATTTCAGTTTATAACTTCACCAGATTTTCTTATTTGACAAGATTTCAAATAAAACTCCAATAAATTTATCAGGGCCTTTGGAAGAGAGACAGGCACACAGCATCTCACCTGGAGTGTTTTGGTTTTTTTTGTTGAAAAGCTTAATCTCAAGTCTCCTCTGGAAACAAAGTTCCAGATTAAATCTCAGTACAGAGTGCTTTTCTTCTGCCTGGCATGTAGGTAGTGCCTAGTGGTTGTTATGGAGACTTGTTGACCTGAAGATTACACCCTGTGCTGCAGTGAGAGTTGGAGATTTTCTTCACCCTTCCTGCAACCCCAACAAGATAAATGCCAGTTCTGGTTCTGCCTTGTGGCTAGTATGGGCCCCTGTTTAATGTCTAATTTATAAGCAACAGAAATTCATAAATTATTAATTGGAAGTTCCTAGAAACTCCTGTCAACCAAAAGAAGTAAAGTGTGAGTGCTTTTATTGTGGTTGTAAAGTTTCAGCATTTATAAAGACTAACTTTCCATTTTGCTTTATTCTTCTCAGAGAGGAGCTTCGTGTGTTGCATGTTGGCCTCCAAGGCCTTTAAGCTCCAGTTTGGAAGCTGCTGCTCCATGCTGGTCAGAGGAGGCTTCCAGTTCTTCCCTCAGCCCTCGTCTGCAGCCGCCCCCACCGTCCAGCCTTTGTTTGTGGCCCTCTGCACCCCCACGGTGAATCGCCTGACCGGCGCCGACTCTCACTTCTGCCACAGCTTCAGCAGCACCCACAGGCTGGACATGAGCTTCACTCAGCTCTCAGACAGGTAAACGCAAACACCACAGCTTAGGCTACGTTCACACAGCAGGTCTTCATGCGTTATTCTGATTTCTTTGCTGAAATATGATTTGTTTTACATGGTCAGAGAGCTAAGTTAACCCTGTCGTAGTCAGACTTATGCGAACGGTTTTCGTCTCTTAACGTTGAGGTCACACAGCATTGCATTGTTTACAGAAGTAATAATACATAGAGTTGTTTATGGATCGATTTTTATAGTTTATTCAGCAATGGAGCCGATAGTATCATCACAAGATCATAAGAAAATTAAAGATAAATAACAACAAAACACAATTAATAGCAATGGCTTTTGTGGAGTATTGACCGTAATTACTGTATGGGTTTGTTTGTTTGTTTGTTTGTTTGTTTGTTTTGATGTAGTCAGAGCCAGAAGTAGCCAAAATAACTTTCAGCCATTGTTTGCGTCCATTTTTAGCACCTCTACCTTTTTCTGGTGCAAAATTATGACACATGTCTCACATCAAAGACATAAAAGCCAGATAAAATCCGAAATGACCGTTCAGACTGCGGACACTTTGAAAACACATTTGGACATGGCATAACTCAGATTTTTTGGGAGAAAAGATTGGAATTGGGCTGTTCAAACTGTGGTGAAAAAGCTGTTTATAGGTCATATTTGGGCAAAGCAGTGGATTTACGTCACATTTTCCTGTTGTGTTTTCATATCCTTAGGCAAGGATCGCCATCTGTGGTTTCTGATTGTTATTTATTTTTATTTTTTTAGTGTTTTATACTATTTGGGGTGTTCAAGGGAGGAAATGATCAACCGATCATGGTACAGCCTCTTGCATCCTGAAGATCTGCCATTGGCTGCAACTTCTCATAAAAGTTTAAGTAAGTATTATTTTTTAAATATTTTTAAAGCTAGCAGCCAGGTTTTTAATGGTGAATAACTTGTTTCTATCCTTTATAATAAGTGTAATTGCCTTTTTCTCCAGTGCAGGCAGAAGAGGGCTTCCAGGTAGAGATGATCCTGAGGCTCCAGAGCACAGATCTGTCATGGACCTGGATCTATATCCGAGCTAACAAGGACCCAGAATGCCAGAGCATCAGCTGCACTAACTACATCATCAGGTGTGATGAGGCTCTCAGGCAACCCCGAACTGACAGCGTTTCACTTTTAAAAGTCTCTTAACACATCTTTTTTAATCTCACAGCGAAACTGAGGCCAAATTTCTGCAAAAGAAAATCAGCAGCGCTGCCTTCAAGCCGCCTTCTGTGCCAAATTACCTCTACTTTGCTCCAGAGGTGCCTCAGAGTCGGAGCATCAGTGCTAAATGTTTTAAAAGGCGGAGGATGTGTGGCAGCCAGAGTGAGGAGCTTGGAACCAGAACAAGAACGGAGTCTGAGGAGGACATTTACTGTGTATTTTGGCCGTCCTCCCCGGGCACCGGCTCCCCTGTTCCCCTGGGTGAGAGCCCCGCGCTGTTCACCCCTCCCTACAGCCCAGCCTCGTCCAGCTCCACTCTGCAGCCAGAGGAGCTGAACTCTGACCTCCTGATGGATGTTCATGCATGTGAAGATCAGCTGCCAACCTCTCCTGACGCCTCTCCCTCTTACTACACCTACCAGGACACGAGACTTGCCTGTCACCAATCACCTGCTGACTCTTTACTCACAGCTGCTGACCAAGTCTTTGAACACAGAGACTTTGACCTGTTCACCGGCAGCTCCCCGCACTCCTCCTCGTCATCATCTTCATCTCCAAACTATGATTTCCAGGCTTGTCCGGCTGACGCTCGATTGGTTCCAGACTGTTTCTTCGTGTCGGAAACATGCGAGAGCCAAGGGGAGAGTGCGTCCCTGCATCCGGACGACTTCAACCTTCTGGACTATCCACAAGGGGGCAGTCTGGTTCAGCTTCATCAGGTGCCCCAACAAGAACTTCTCATGCATTCCAGCATTCTGACTCCCACCCAGTCTCCGGTGGCGGCAGAGCCGAACCTCTATGACGAGAGGGAGCAGGCAGCCATCAGCATCCTGGCCCAGCAGATCTCCTCTCTTGCCAGCAGCTTCAATCTGCACCGCAGCCTGAATCCTCTACAAAACGCGACGCCGGCAGCCAACGCTGACTGGCTCCAAGGCTCCCCTCTTCCTTCAGCCCTTCTCCCAAAGCAGGAGCAGGGTTATGATGACTGCACGCTGGACAGTATCCTCAAAGACTTGAACGTGGTCTCTAGGAAAAGTAGTCTGCCCAGTCCTGACATTGTTTCCAGCAGCTACCAGCAGGGCCTCGTTTCAGGGGAGCAGGTCAGCTCAGGCAGCTTCACCATATATCCCTTCAATGTGCAGCTGGGAAACCAAGGCAGAAACACTGGGTTGCATCAACTCAACCACTACATGCAGAGGAGCCTCCAGCAAGGTAAGCTTTCCTAAAGCATACGATATTTCAATGAGAAGAAAAATATTTACCCTCTTACATATTTCTGTTTTGTCAAATCAAATAGATTTTCCAAATTACCGTTTTGAGGTGATGATTTAATTTATTAAGGGAAAAAATTATCCAAAACAAACTGACCGTACATGGAAATGTTTCTGCCCCTTAAACCAAAAAAAAAAAGACTGTGGAAAAAGTTTGAATCACTTTGTATTGAGAATTGATAGCTGTGTTTCAATTACAAATGTGGGCAAAACTTTGTCAATATTCCACTAATGTAAAAAACAAACAAACAAAAAAAAAACACAATTATGCAACTGCTGTGTTCCCATTAAATAAGAAACACATTTAAAATCAAACGTGAATAAGTTTGTTCACACAATAAGTCATTAAAAAACACTCTGCGTCATCATCCACCTTCCACTTCCTGTCGTCTTCTTTATCTTTTCTGCCAGTAGTAACATCTGGTGATTGACCACACTTTTTTTAATGCAAATAAATTGTTTCCATTGAACTCATTAAAGCGTTCCAGAAATAATTTTGACAGACCAACAATTCCTGGTTCACCACTATTCCATGTTTTTCTCCATTTTCTGCTCTCATAAAGCCTTATTAAAAAAATTCTGGAACATTTTCCACACCAGGACTACATTATATTGTCAGTTTGAATTATTTCTTGATTGTACAGGTCCAGCAGTGAAACTGAACCAAAACAATGCTTTTTCACATAAAGTCTGTCTGGTCTATATTTTATCATAATAAACAAAATGATCATGTGATGTTTACCAATGTCCGATATTAAAATTCAGATGATATGAAACATCTAGGTGCGACAAAAATCTAAAAAGATCTGTAAGAGGGTAAATATCAGCTCTGTATATCCAGAACTAATTTCTGTTTGTCTCCCTGCAGATGGACTTGCTGAGGAGAACTTGTACTAAAATAAGTCTGTGACTTACTGTGCTAACACCCGTATGACATATTGTCAGGGCAACCCTCCTACGACGGATTCAAAGAGAGAAAAAAATGGACGTCAGCGGTTAGATGCTGTTTACTTTACCAAAATAAGCCGAGATAAATTGTCCTGTTCTGTCAGCTCTGTCGTAACTCCTCCATGCACTGCTGTCGGGTGTGTTTTATGTTTTGCTAATGTCTTTTATTCTTAGAAAAAGTAAAGGTACTTTGTAATAATACTTCTGACAGGAGTTACACACTGAAATTGAGGTATGTTTTTCATTTAATACTAAGTGACCACAGTTTACTATTGAGCACTTTATCAAAGTCACCAACCGAAGAATTTCATAACAGAGGAGATAGAAACTGGTACCTTGATTTAACCAGGATAAGCTTTAACACATTAATCATTCCTTATCGTAAAGAACCAGCTGTTGTTACTTTCCAGGTGCCTTGAAACTGGTTCTAAAGATGTAGTTTGTTAGACTGATGTTTGCCGATTTGATGTAAAAGTGACTTAATGTTTTCATGCTGTCAGGGATACAGGTAAGCCAGCAGCAGCAGAACAGATATAATGATTGTAAATGCAGCTTCTACCTCAGTGGAAAAGCTCAACACATTCCAAGTTTGTATTTATTCTGTTTTACCTTCTTCTATTTATCTACAGTTTAATGTTTATTCTGTGTATATTTCTTTTCTCCCATGATACTGGATCCCTGTATGTTTCTCTGTTCAGAGATGTAAATAAATCACATGGAAAACACATAGATCGTTTTTCTCTCTATTGTTTTCATGAAATTTAATCAATAAACCTTGAAAAACATGATGAAATATAATATTTAACTTCAAAACAACAGTGCTAATCCAATAGGAATTTTAGCAAGAGTAAAACCAATATGTTATTTTCACAAAAAAAGCTTCTGGTTGGTAGTGCTTTAGTGGCTAAGAAATCCCGACTTACACACAATTAACAATAAAACAATAAAAGTGTTCACTGTGAGTTATGTAAAAATATTCATCCTCCTTAAATCCTTCCTTTGGTCTCTGCTGGTTCCTGTGGGAGCAGCACATGTTGTCTCTCCAGCTGCTGAACTCTGCAGTAGGTCCACCAACCAGTTTTTAACTTTTATTTATGTTCAGTTTTATGCTGGTGGGTTTGTCAGAAAAAACAATGAAGCAGCAAAACAAAAGCTGAGGAGAAATTATCTGAGATTTTTGAATTTACATGAATAGTTTTTTATTTTTTTACACTCATCATGAACATGAACTGTCTTTTAATAGGTTATTCAAAGAACAATTTCAGCGTTAATTGATGACACAACTTCAATAATTTTCAAAAACAAGTATTGAGTGCACAAGCTTGAATTTATCGTGGATTTTCTCAATTCCAGGCAGGCTCAAATATACACATTATACACTCAGAATAATATTTGAATGAATGTCTCTTAGGAAGCTGCACCTCAACCAAACTATTTTTAAAAATCATTAGCAGGTTTCTGGCAATTCTGGCCGGACATTTGACCAATGATTTTAGCAGACTTGGCAGCAGTAGATGTTTATTTAGATTGGATAGGTAAAAACCATGCAAAGGTTTAATGCTAATAATGAAGTGGCTGACATGAAGTTGAATATTACTTCTTCGTTATGCTCATTCACGTTGCATAATGAGGCTATACTACTAGCAGCAAAACGGGAACACAAAATGATGCCACTGCCAACATGCATAATAGTATGCACTGTATTCTTGGGTTACGAAACCATAACCTGATGCCTCCAAACGTTTTTGTTCACGGTCATGAAGTGGCTCCATTTTTGTTTTTTCTGACCACAAACAAAGACCACAAGGAAATGAAAGAGAGAATTAAGGAGACAATATTTAGATAATGGAATTCTTCCATAATTATCCAGTTCCAGAAATGTCAAAATCTAGTCTTCTTTTTAGACTGTGAGGAAACCCAGAATGCTTTCTCTGGATAGTCAGGATAGGATTGGTATGGCTCCTCCGTCTCGGATAGATTTTTACATCTCCCAGCTGGTCACATAAACTGTTCACAGAGAGATCAATCCAAGGTTGACCACATCTGGAAAAATCAATGGATGCATGGATGAATATTTAGATAAGTGACCCGACTGTACACTTGCTGAGGCGAGTGATAGATTGCTGCAGGCTGCAATGAGATGCAGCACCACAGGAACACCTGGCTCACATGCATGAATGCAGAGCGAAAAGCCTCGTAGACGTGCTGAAGGTAAAAACAACCACCAGATGGCGCAATAGCTCCAACTGGCTCTCGGTCAGACACTACATGACAATAACATAATTCAAACGAGGCTCAAATGAAGCTCATTCTGTGTTTGTGTGCGTGTGCGTGTGTCCGTTCATAGGAAGGAGTCCAGATGCCGATAGTTATCCATGGAGACCTAATTAGAAGTGATGTCTCTTGAAGGGTACAATGGCATATAAAGTTCCTAACAAGTTCCCACATCTGCTGTGCTTCGGTCTTCCTGCTTCTGTCAGCGTTACCTGCAACAATAATGATTTCCCACAGGTACAGTTTCACTGAGGTTGTGTCCACACCAAGCAAAAAAAAAGGAAAAAAGTCACCTTTGCATTCCAGTGACCCTCAATTCAGCCTTTCTTAACAGAGTTTGGCTGTCTTTACATGACTATAATTACACCACACATCAGAAACCGCGGGCTGACATGGTTTAATGGATCAGTCAGTTACATATGAGGCCCTCTTATCTCGCTTATGTTAAAGTGGGCTGATGTGAGATTGTGGTAACAACCCAACATCTCACAAGAGAGGAGATGCATGAGAAAATGAAAGCAAAATGGATGCGGCTGTGATTCATATCTGGGATCTGAAAGTGGTGTTGAGGTTGCACAGCTGACAAAAGAGAAACAGAGGAAAAACTGTCATCTGCCCTACTTCAATAGCTCCTAAAACGCTTTCTGAGGTGGATGGCTGGAGGGCGGATGCTGAGAGAAAAGTGTATCAGCGCAACTCAGACTGAAAAGCTCACAAGTGTGATTCTTTCCAGGGTTTTAGCAACTTTTAGTAAGCTAAATTTATGACTTTCTAGGATTAATTTGGAAAAAAGGTTGAGATATATACATTAATTCAATTCACACTGCAAAAATGCAACATCTTTTTGTCAATACTTATGCTTAGTTTCTAGTGCAAATATCTTTACACATTGAAAATAAGACAAAACTAACTTCCATGTACATTTTCAACAAGATATAAGAGCTTGTTTTAAGTCAATAATTATTTTACACTGATGAAAAAATAATGGTGCCATTAGCAGATTATATCACTTATAACAAGACATTTTCCCCATGTTATAAGCAAAATAATCTGCCAATGAACATAGGACTTTTCCATTAATAAAAATTATTAACTTTAAACAAACTCCTATGTCTTGCTGAAAAGTTACTTACAAATTAGTTTTGTCTTATTTCACGTGTTTTGTGATATTTTCACTAGAAACTAAGCCAAAAATAGTTAGTAAGATTTTGTGTTTTTGCATTTCAACCTGTATTATATTGCTCCTTTAGCATTACACATAGTGACATGTTACATGTCTTTGTATCTGTGAATGTCACTACAGCATACAGCTAATCAAGAATTTTTATGTGCACTGTGCAGTATACACACTCTTTACTTAGCCGGCACTCCTCTTGCATGAATAACTGCATCAGATAAGCGTAGCAGAGGTATAAAGGAAGCTCAGGTTTCTATAATATCAGGTTTGGTGTCTTTCATCTCTCTCTTTGCAACAGTCCGGATATTCTCTGTGGGGTTTAGGCCAGGTAGCTAATCATGCACAGTGATAGCACTATCATTGAAGAAGGTATGGGTAGTCAAGAATGGCTTAATACAACGAATGTGACAGTCCTGAATACTTCTGTATGGGAAGACTTATGATGCACTGACTGCTGCTGCAGTCTAGGTTCAATTAATGGTTTTTAGGCCCTGGGTTATGGCTTAAACTGGGCTGACTAAATTTAAGGATGCTTAGGACCCTGCAGGAACCCTGTTTTCTTCCTTTCTGCCCTCCACAAGCAGCACGTTTTTCATATCTCACCCTCACCAGCGACCTCCTTACAAATGATTACCTCATTTACTCGCAAAGAAGAAAAAAAAGGAGTCTCCAAATTGAAACTGCTTGATTTCATACAACAGAGCATCAGGTGGCGCCGCCACAGCTTCGTTTATTTAGCGCCTTTATGCCTTCATTGTTGCCGCAGCCTGGCATGAGGCCTCCTCTGAAAGCTTATCTTAGGGTGTGCATTTATTTTCAGATAGATGAATACGTGGATGAAACCCATCCAGCTAAGGATTTGATTTGTCTCCTGTGCTCTGGGATTGTTTGGCAGATGGAAACTGCTTCACAGTCTGATAGCAGTCAAGGTTATAGGAAGGGTGACCCGAGCAGCGTTTGCATGTTAACCCCAACCTTGCGTCTGACTCCTCGTGTTGTATGAGAGAATCCTCCAAAGTGTGTGAGCTGTTTTCTCTCGGTCTCTGCATGAAAACAGCCTGCAATCGCTCTGCTTGCATCACATTTCCATGTGCATAGCATCGCTGTTGCTCCGGTTTTCAAGGGAGACACATCACCTTATGGTGGTGGTTCAGTCAGCACGCTCTGACACTGTAATTGGGTTAAACAAAAAGCCCCCAAAATAGACTGCAGCCTGCTCCTCCAGTTGCTTTGCCTGAAAGCACAGCTCTGATTCAGCACTGGATCCAAGACTCAAGCTTCAACACATCCAGATGATATTCACAAGAGAAAGGCCAGGCATCCAGGGAGGAGAATACAAATGGCAGCCTTGCAGAGCAGCCTTCTTGCATATGAATGTTTGATTTATTTTGATGCCGTTCTCTCGTTGGGAGTACTTACGGCAAAGCACCTGTCCTCTCAGGAGATGTAAGCATCGCCACAGTGGAAAGACTTCATAAACATGTTATCTTTTGTTAGAAGAAATTATTGTGCACCGAGTCAAGAATGCATGCCAAGATGTTGTATTGTGCATTACAACAATCCCAAGCAGGGTTTCATGGGTTTACGCTTAACTTCTTTGCTGTTCAGAACCAACAGTCCTGGGTTTTAGCGAGAGAACATCTCCGAGTGTATTGTTTATTTACTTCCACAGACTCACCCTCCAGCATTCAAAGAATTAGTGCTCATGCTTGTGTGTTGTTCTCTGCAGGATCCAGTTAGATTTTCCAGACTCTCGCTAATGTGGGTATTTAAAGGAAGTCCTGAAAATGGAGTCAGCTGCTGGTTGTTCTTTACCTATGCAACACACATACAGACCAAGCACGTATATAGGGCATGCATCATTAACATGTTCATCGCTCCGATTCTGCAAAACCCTGAGGGTCAACACAAGTAAACAAGAAGGAGTGTTTCTAATGCAGCACTCAGGGGATTGGAAATGTATTCAGAAAGTTGATTAATTATGTGAGATGTAATTAGGACTTTAAAATAGGTAAATTAATTCATCAATTATTGGAATAAAAGAAAAAAATGGTTTTCAAAAGAAAAGCAAGCAAGACATACAACTTTTTAATACATACTGTTAAAAAGTTTCGGAGCAGTAAACCTGTCAAAAATTTGACATCATATAACAGCGTGTTTTATTAAAATATCCAAATCTAATTTTCAGAGAGAATCAAAGATTCAAAACAATTATTGAAGGGCAAAAGGAGTCAACCTGACTGGCAGAAATATAAAATTATATTGTTGTTTCTATGGAAGCACTGAAGTTTAATAAGAATGGCTTTAACTCCCCTGTCACTCACCACATGCCAAAAGGCTTTATTTATATCATGTTTGTCTTGAATTTTATGGGAAATTTGAAAGATTCACGCCTTCTTTTGTTTCTTGATTTATCTTGTCAGAATGTTTTGTACATTTTGCATTTCATAGTGACAGGTAAAGCAACCGTCCCTGGGAGGGTTCACATTTGTCCCCCTGTTTACTGTACATGCTTCCCCCATATTAACATTTCTGAATAACATCAAACATAGCTGACAAAGTGCGGTGGCAGTTAACTCAGCAGGAGATGAACTCTCTCTACAACAGAGACTTCTCCCTCTCTGAGACACTTTGGATCGAACATGAGAGAAACCTTGGTTAGCACTGACGTCAAGACAAAGCTCTCGTGGCCTCACAGCGCTGCAAAATAAACTCGACCCAGTGGGGGTCACTGTGTGGGTGAAGTGAGATGCTGAGATGAAACAAAACAAAGACATGGAGCGTCCACGCTTTCCAGTTTTTTCACTCTCAACCTTTGAGGGAACATGAAAAACTTCTCTCAGCTGCCGCTAAGCTCGTCTTCCTGCCATTTTTTGAGTGTTTTTATGGAGAATGGCAAACCCATGTTGGGTATCAGTGCTTGACAAGCTAAGGAATCTTTTCTGAATACATACAAAGCTTTCTGTTGTACAGTACGATTCATTGATGCAAGATTATTTCATTCTCTTGCTGAACGTATAAGCGTCCCTGCTTTCAATAACTTTGAAGAACATTGCCATGGAAACAGTGCAGCGCATAAGTTGTCAAAGGTAAAGCTCAAAAGAGAGCACCTCAGAAAATAATATCATAGATTACCCAGGGTGTTATGAGCAGGATAAGGTTTCATTAAACCAATTAATGTGGAGAAGTGATGTGCTTCTGGGTGTGTGAATTACATATTCCTTCACATGATGAGGAAATCTGAATAAAATCTGCAAAGAAACTTAGAGAAAAAGTTTACTTGTTTCTCCTTTTGAGAGAAACCAATGCCACCTCTTGATTTTTTTCAGAACAGCTTTGAATAATCTCCATTAAAATGTGAATTAAAGAATCCAGCCAGAATTGCAAGAACTGCTTGGTAAACGCTTCAAGAAGGAGGCAATTTGCTAAGCAGGTTGGACCAAACATTTGTTGAGGTAAATTTGCACATTTGAGCATCTGAATATGACAGAAAATTCACAATTGATTAAAACTAATTCTAATTCTAATTCTTGGTTTTAAAGATATATGTTTTATAGTCTCCAGGGTTTCCCCTAGTGTATTATAAGCCTGGCAGGCCACCAGGCTTTACTTGCCCCCCTACTAGGCTAAGTGTTGTTTGTTTATTTTAAATAGGGTTTTTATCCATAAGTAGCAGCGACAATAAAGACAGATTAAGCTAGAGTTACAGCTGATGCATTGAACTGGGCATGAGGAGGTGCTCCAAATTTTTGTAAATTTTATGATTTTTTTAACACAAAAACACAGTGGGCTGCTGGTGCTGCACTTACCAGGGTTTCTGGGGGAAACCCTGTAATCTCCCTGGGCTGAAAAAAGCCAAATTAAATGAACATTCATGCCCATGGTGACTATATTAAGTCCAGACTGTTCCTCTGAATGGAGCAGACTCTTGGGTGACAACTGCCCACTGATTTAATCTGTAATGTCCATCTTCTACTCAGATTAATGTGCTGGCTTGGATCCTGATGACCTGTGGACTTATGGTAACCCAGCCAACAGGCTCGGGTTATGTACACCCCTCACTATGTCCCATACCTGATGGAACTACTCAGCTTTCCGAGGGAAAAAAAATAATAATTCGATTGATAATGTCTGGGCTGGCAGCCAAATGGAAAATAAATGTCATAGAAAGTAAAAACGAACATAGATTTGCTAAGGTGCTCATATATTTTATTGTCCAAACCCACAGCACACACATTCAAACGTACAGTTCTCTGTGTCTCCAACCCACACACGCCAAATGACTTTGTGCTCTCACAAATAAAAATCGATAATGATTTCCCACAGCTAATCAAACACAATCTCTTTGGAATTTGGACACGAAAGCAGTTGATTCAAAGTGAACAAACCATTTTAAGTGTTAAAGCAGTCGCTTTGCCTTCTCAGCAAGCTCAGTTTTATTGAGTATGTGAACTCCTGGAGGGAAACTTGAACTGCTCAAGAAGTCAGAAAATCAGAGCCTTGAAAAAGGTCCTCCTGCGCTGTCCTGACTTTGTGACAGAGAGCTTTCCTCCTTGCTCTCTTTCATGTGATCTGATCTCTGATTTGGGATGCTTCGCTGGGGTCTAAAGGGAGTTTGCACGACAAGCATTCAGGCTTTGACACGAGCGGGATTTCCAATACAGTCATCAGTGGATGTGAGATCTATGTGTGTTACCTGGGGGAGATGCCTTCCATCACATTTAATTTGCATTCATTCGATTTCCTCTCTGGCAGTGACTCACTAACGAGGCACTCGCAGATCAGGAGAGCGCGCCAAATACAGTTACACTATAGTTTGGTCCTTCATTGCAATCATGTACACAGCTCCTCAGCAGAATCTTAATTAAGCAGAAGGAGCTGTGATTGGTCAGTCGCTCAGCCTCCTCTGACTTATAATCCAGATGTGGCTACACCCCTGACCTGATATGTTTAAGCTTCAATCAAATGTGCAGTGGTATTCTGTTCAGCACAAATTAGAGGTATTAAACAGCAATCAGAGTGCAAAACACATAACTCCACTTCAACTGCGGTAAATGATTGTGTGCCACCCAAAGCTAATTTTTATTGTGTTGCACTGCTTCTACAATTATCATGCAGATTAGTATACTGGCCCTGTCAAATGGTGTTATCATTATTTCTATGCAAATGTTCACACTTCAAAACTAGAGGGCTTATTTTTCACAATAACACATTCACTGGGAACTCTTGCCAGTCTGGAACACAAAATAAAGAGACTTTTACACTTACTGACACCCATGAAAAGCATTAAAACAATTTCCTCTTTCACTGCAATATCATATCCGTCTGTCTGTTCATCAATCCATTCATTTCAGGGGCAGTAGCCTAAGAAGATATGCTCAGACTTCCCTCTTTCTACTTTCTCCAGATCTTTCAAGGGAATCCTAAGATGTTCTCAGGCCAGGTGAGAAACATTGTCCCTCCAACGTTCCTCTGGGTTTCACCTCACCACTGAGGCATCCAGGAGCCATTCTTACCAGATACTTGAACCACCTCAACTGGCTCCTCGATGTGGAGGACCACAGCTCTACTTTATTATGTTTACACAAGACCGTTGTCTGGAAACAACGGTATAATTGGATGTTGATTGGGAAAAGTTTCACATTTAAATGGCACCACAGAGGCACCTTGAATCTGCTGTAGTTGTCATGCCAAGGTGCTGTGATGTCAAGATGTTTTCAAAACATGCATGTGAGTTTAACCTTCCTACTCATTCAGAAAACAGTCACCCGTCAAAGTCTCCAGCAAACCAAATGCTCATGTGACATATGCATTTCTTATCAGACATGTTGTTAAATTGAACAGGTTAAGTAGTACACACAGTACAATGCTATCTACCATTGCTTTTGTTGTTATATGTCTGTGCATGCATAGAGCAAATCCTAAAGCCATGCGGTCTGTGCATATACACTTTCACACCTTTGGAGTACTTCACATCTCCACGAAGGTTGTTCTTGAAATGTTTAAATCTGAAACCTGGTTTCAAAAAGTACCGGTGTCAGAGACTCCAATCACTGGATTTGTATAAAAGTTGAAATCATAATAAAAATGTTATGGTTTTACTGTAAATCAGCTCTGTGTAAACAGAGCCTGAGGCACCCACAGAGATCTCACCCTACCCCTAATTGAAAGCCAAGAGAAAAAAACCTGATTGTTTTGGTCATTATCCAGAGCTTGTGAACAAAGATAAGTTTAGGAGCGTAAATTAACTGTTAAATCACAAGCTTCACCTTTTAGTTCAACTCTCCCATAACAGATTGTTATTTCGTGAACAAGAGACCGTGAGATACTTGAACTTCTCCACTTGGGGCTTGGCCTGGTCCTCTCCTTAGGACTTCATCTTCCTCCCTAAGTCCAAAGACCTGACTGACAGGTTAACTGGTACTCCGAATTGTCCATCGGAGGCAGTGTGTGCATGCAAGGTTGTTTGTTCTGTGTTGCCTTGTGATGTTCTGCTCTCTAACCCAATGACCGCTGGAGGTAGATACCAGCTCCAGTGCGACCCTGTAACGATAAGAAGGTTTAGACAGTGGATAGAAGGATGGATAAACTGAACCCCAACAGACTCTTTAACATCAAAAACATCAGAATAAATTTGATAGGTGTTTATGTCAGATATACAAGGACAAAATCCTAGCGTGACAGCCTGGCTCCGAAATTTCCCTTCAGATCGCCTCCGTCTGTTTAGGCCTTTCATTCAGGTTACTTATTCAGGATAAATAGGACATTTCTTTCTTCTTACCACATGAAATAACATTTTTATTGATAAAAATGTTCATTTCCTCTGATCCTCCTATGTAAGAGAACATAAATCTAGGTTGTTGGGGCTGTATACACACAGCAAGTATGCTTAGAAAAAGCTCTTTAAAGTTTTGGTCACAACAACTTGAGGTCTCCCACCTCCATTGTTTCTACCTGTCAAATTTTGGCAGCAGTAAACCCTTTGACGGAGATCAAACAAAAACCAGTACAAAGACAACATGACTGCAAATAAAAATTAATGTCTCTCCACACTTCCCTTCAGCATTGTTCTTCACAACATTGCTAATTCTCAGAGGGGAGAAATAGCTCTTTAATTAGATTCATTTTGAACAACAACACAAATGGAAAGATTTTAAAACCCCTCAGAGGACACAAAACATTGGCATCTATGACTATCAGGTGATTAAAACAAATGAAATGTAAGTTTTATTTAGTTATTATCAAATGTGTTTTCAGAAATTTACAGCTCTGATTTAAAAGCTTTAACCAGGGTTTATGTTGTTGATCACATCTCTAGCATCATGTTCAGTAAACACACACACACACACACACACACACACACACACACACACACACACACACACACACACACACACACACACACACCCTTCTTTCACCTGCATATCTAATTTCAAATGGGGTGCAACCTTAATTTAGACTTCACATCATGAATCTAAACTGGCCTGGGCTCCCCTGTGGAGTGTGGCCTTTCAGTCACAGCGCCATTACTGGAAGAGTGTTGATGTGACTGACAGGTTTAGTGGGTGGTAAATATGTGTGTGTGTTGCTACCCAGAGAGCCGACAGCGCTCTGGGTTTTCTTCTCTCCTATCGATCAGAGGCAGTTAGACCATGTCTGTCCACGGGAAAGGTCACAGGCTCTTTCCACATTCCCAGAGTCCCTGTGGACTGTGAGGGGTAGCAGGCTACATGCACAAAAGCCTGGTCACAACAAGCTGGATGTTCAACTGCAGTACTTTAGTTGCCACTTTGGGGCCTGAGAGGAAAGATTTTGAACAGTCTCACACAACCTCAACAACTTTTAAAAGTAGCTTCTCTGAGGAGCTAATGCATTTCCCTGAAAAAGGGTTCATACTGCTTGAACGTTTCACCTTTTTGTTGTGTTTCAACCACAAACCTTAATTGATTTTATACAGCTTTTATATTGCAGACTGACACAAACTAGTTTGTGTTTGTGATGATCGTCACTATTTTGCCAAGCCTTATGTTGTTACAGAGACCTGGCCTTCGCACCTCTGCTGTCTACTGACTGATTCCACCTCTGCCAATGTCTATATCTACTCCTTTCCTTCATCAGTTGTCATCCTCTCTCACAGCCTTTGAACGATCATGTCTGATATCCTGATGGTACCAGAACTGTTTTTTTTTCTCTGATCATCACCTACTCTCTGACTGCTTTGAGTGTTTCTTGGTGGGTTTACGGTTCAAACCCCAGCATCTTCTATCTCAGTTAGAAACTCTAACTCTAGAAACTCTAACTGAGATAGAAGTTAGCGTCTTTGTACTCAAGGACAAATATTTTGTGTCCTTGGGCAAAATATTTCACTTGCCTTGCTTACTGGTGGTGGTCAGAGGACCCAGTGACAGCCTCTCTTCTGTTAGACTGCCCCAGGGCGGCTGTGGCTACAATGCAGTAGCTAGTTTGTCTTTTTGAATGTTTAATACACATACCGTATGTAACAGAGTTAAAAATGTACTTTATTAAAAGACTTCAGACTGAATTTCTTCTACTCCTTCAGAGTTACCAAGGACCTAATGGCATCTTTCTCTCTCTCTTTGACTGCACTCTTTGTTGAAATGGGAAGCTATATGTTGGTAGATCTCCAGTTGCATCACACGCTTTTCATTTTTAGATGATGGATTAAGCAGAGGACTGTGCGATGTTAAAACCTCTGGATATTGATTTATAATCTAACTCTGCTTTAAACTTCTCATCTTTATCCCTGACATGATGTTGTTTGTTCATTATTGCTCTCTAACAAATGAACCCAGACAGACTATTTGGCAGTTGTTTGTGCTGCCTTTTATCCTAAAGGGAACTAAATAGAAATGCAGAACATAAACATATCAAAACCCCCAACATACCAAATGTGAATTTAGAATAATCAAACACGACGATGTAGAATCAGTAGTGATAGTTTGTGGCTCATTTTAAGAGATAAAAGACGAAACAAAAAGAAAAGGCGTTTGATAAAAGACGGCGGGATCAGCCGCTCTATTTGCTGCTCTATGATTTGGAGGTGAGTTATGTTTGTTCTTAGTTAATATTTTTAACTGAATAAACATAACCACATATAATAAACATATATGGGGCGTGCTGTGGTGGCGCAGGGGGTTAGCACGCTCCACGCCTGGAGCCCCCAGCCCTCGACGTCGCGGGCTCGACCCCCGGCCCGTCGACCCCCGGCCCGACGACCCCCGCCGCCCGCCGCCGCCACAAAAAATACGAGTCACTAGCCGCAAAAAAACAAAAAAAAAAAAACAAAAAGAAAAATGGAAGGGCGCATGTCCATCGCACTCTCAGTTGCCATGTCAACTGTTGGGGATTCCGCGCTTTCTGATTGGCTACCTGTCACATTCAACAGGCTGCGTTCAACGGAAGTAATGATGATCACCCGGCGACGATGATCCACTTTCTTTCACATTAATCCAAATAGTTGAATACCAACTGAAGTTTGTGGTTGTAACAGAACAAAATGTGAAGAAGTTCAAGGGATACGAAAACTTTTGAGAAGGACAGTGGGTTTAATTTGTACCCACGCCCTTATCTAAAGCTGGCTGTCCCCTTCACTTAGCTGCAAGAATCAAGTATTAATTACAGTTAATCAAACGTTACAGATTATGGTGGGAGAAAAGAAAAAAATGGGTGAGTGCACACTGGGTGCATTTAAAGTCCTGAGCTACCCCACTTTCTGCTGAGGTTGAAATTTTGAAGTATTAGTAAGTTATTAACATTCCCTAATAGGAAAATCCTGCTCCTGAAATGCAAATGAGGTGAGAGGGGTGACAATGAGAGCTCTGCTCAGCCGCTTATGGGATAATAATGATGTGCTCAGTGATGCAATGGGTAGAACAGCCTTCGTGTCCTTAAAAATCAGTCTTACATGAAGTTGTAGAGAGTCCATCCAGAGTTTGTTTAAAATTTCACTATGAAATCACGTCATGGGTCATAAACAGTTGAATTTTATTAGAAATCCACTGAGAGATCTGTGGCTTTGCTGAGATGTTCCACTGATGGTGATCAATGTTGGGCCAATGGGGGTAAAGTCTGTTTATTTTTTCCATTTATTGTCACAGGGTGATTAACAAATTGGTGAAAGCATGCAGCGTCATGTGGGGGAAGCCACTTAATCACTCTACAAATTATTGTTTTAGTTGAATTTATTAAATGATTCATGCAAAAAAAATAAATAAAATGCAAACTGTGAAAGTCTAATTCAGTTTTTCACAGTAAGTGACAACGGGTCGAGACCACAACACAAGCGCTCTCAGCTGCAGCTCACTTTCATTCATGCTCAATAAGATAAGAACTACCTCCCATGCTTTCTGTTGTCAAACTAGAACAAACTGCTGCTGGAGAAGCTGATTGAAACAGCCAATAGCTGTGATTATGGACTGGCACTTGTTGCTGCAATAATGGGAGTAATTGTAGTTGTGCAGTTGTTGTTGGATTTACTACAATGGCACACCAGAGTGAGTGAACAGCAGCAACACAATGTATCTGTGCAGATAATTTCTAAATGTTAATTCGAGCTGCTGAATGCACAATAGATATAAAACATTGGTCCTATTCAAAGCAAAACTAGAGGAAATTTAATGAAGCAGTAAAGCTACATATAGCATGTTGTATTCCCAAACAAATACAGCCGTAGTGCATGTATTAACAAGATGCACTGTTGTAGATTTAACAAGAGGCCAAGCAGCTGCAGCTGTGCTGATGACCAGCAGACATACTCCGTATGAACATGGTGCTCGTTTAATAAAGTCAACAGAAACTTTTCCACAGTGGAAATGTAATGGTATACTCTACGACATGGTATCACTGGTAGCCCAGAATAGATATGGGCCATTATCTTTTGTGTGCAAAGTCATGTCTCGAGGTTGCCATTATTATACTTTTTTACTTTTAAAACAAAATCTTACATTTTAACTCTGTAATAGAAAAACCCTACACATTTATTGACACACTCATAAAAATAGGTAAAAATGGAAAACTATATTTTTATAAGCATGCTTGACTGTTTCAATTTAAGCAGTGCTGAGCAACTCATAATTCACTACATCCTGTTTCCCTGACGAATAAATATGACATATTACAGAGGCCAGCTTCTAATAGACACTTTTCAAATGGGAAAAATAAGAGCATATACCATCCAATAACTGTGGTACACATGACATTTTCTGTAAAACAAAATATACAGATTTCTTGATATTGGATTTTCTAATCTTCTCAAATTAAAGGCTAAATTTTCCCCAATTTTCAAATTGAGATTGTTCCCCTGATTAAAAATATTAATTTAATTTAGATTTTTTAAACATCTTTACCAGTGGGTACCAATTAAAGTACAGGATATAATTACACAAAATATTGATAAACAATGAAGTAAAAAAGTACCAATTTGAGTCTTAGCATTTCCAAAGTTTTAAACTTGTGTTTGCTTCTTTTCCATAGTGCATGTAATTTTCGTGATGTGAATTGAGCAGGATAAATGTGGTAATTTGCTCTAAATAGATAAATATTCTACTGAGACTCATTGCATACATACTTTCACTTATGACAAATGTGAAAAAACTGTTGTTGCTTGAACCAATTTAGATTATTTCCATAAAACAACCACAATCCACAATTTCCTAAATCAGTTAGTGAAGGAGTTTCAGCTTCAGTGCACCAAATTAGTTGATCAATTTTCTCATTTTTAGAGAAATAAATTGCATTACTAGAAAAAACTGAACAAGTCGTTCCTAAAAAAAATTCCCCCATACAAATCTAGAAGTGCAAAGGGACACAATACAAGATTGGCAAGATGTGTGGTATTAATTAGCTGACATGCTCCACTCTGGACACTGCTGTGTTTTTGTACAGTACTGTTGTACTCGCTATGCATTAACTGGTCACATTACAAAACCTCCTGGAAATGTCATTAGAATCAGTGACCTTTTAAACAGCAAGCAGAACATTCAAACATTATTTTAAGGGCTTCAGATCTCATTTCCAGAGTATTCAATGTGGGCATTTGCTGCAGACAAATTTTACTCTTTTAACCTTCTTCTGTAGAATATGCAGGATTTAGAAGATTAAAAGCACTTTGCATTCATATTCAGTCATTACAACCACTCAATAATCCACAATGATCATGCTGATTTATGTCCTTCCATGTTTTTTTGTGAGTACTTTATGTTGTGAAAACCAAAGGTTGCTATTTCATTAACAGTTTCTGCATTTCTAATTTCAAAGACGTGTGAGTCACTTCTTTCTTACCCTATAGTTATAGGATAGTTAAGTGAATATGCAGCCTTCAAAGCTGCAAATGAGACATCCTAGAAACTTTAACTGTGATAATTAAAAATAAAAAAAAAGACAGCCAAGCAGTCTTGAATTTACCTCGTACCTTGGCGTTGCTCAGGTCTGTGTTGCTGCCAAGGGGTTTGAGAGCCACAAACTCAGAACGATCCCAACCATGTGTGCATAAACAGTAGATGGAGCTATTTGGGAATCTTGGAAATTACATTTGTTTGCATCCAGTTGAACATCTGTTATGAATTAGTTGGGTGCAAACCAAACCTGGGAGTTATTCTACCTGCCTGTCAGACAGTGAAAGATCAAAATTGTTGGGATTATTTGATATCAACCTGTTAGCTGTCAGTACATATAATTAAAGGGTTGCATAATTTGCAAGATCAAACTGAAATATCTTCCAGTCCAAAAAAATTTTTTCCTAACGTATGTGAATGAAGCTTAAGTGATTTTCCAGAAATTACCATTCAGATGTGTGGAGAAATGTGCAGCGATGATGCGCAGAAAAGCTCGTAATGCTCAGATCTTGTGCTCTAATTTTGTGTTTTGCAGTTAAGAGTCAGATTTTGAGGCCAACTTATGCCCACATTCTGGTTTAAATAAGTAAGGTTTTGATGCATTTTAAATCACCAATGCAGTAAAAATATATTAATAAAATTTTAAAGTGAAATTGAAATCTGTTGGATGAGATTTTACAATCAGGATTTGACATGGGTTGAAGTTGATGAGGTCATTCAAAGTTGGATTTAACTTGGACTAAAATTATAACAAGTTTATGTTACACAGTGAGAAGTCAAGCTTGAAGTGTGATCACGCCCACAATCTTTCACGGATATGCTTATTGATCATCCACACCTCAAAAGAATATTGAGCAAGTCAAAGCTAAAATGCCAGCTTTAATCCACAAATGGACGACGTTTTGTTGCCAGTTTTCATACATCACACTAAACTCAGATAGCAAATATGGTGTGATTTTAAATACTTTTGAAGGTACCCTTAATATACAGAAATTTTTTACAGCACCTAATGTGTAAAATTATGAGTTTTGGGGAACGATCAAGATTCCAGAAAGGCTTTATTAAAAAGATATTTTATTAAACTCAGATACTTGTAAAGTATTATCAGCAAACTGAAAATCAGGATTATGATTAGACATCTCTAAAACTTTGTATTTAAGAAGTAGAGTAAGAAGCAGAGTTTGAGTGCAGCTCTGCATGTTAGCAAACAAGGAGGATTGGTTCTGATCAAGGAGAACACTATGAGTCCAGCTGCTACTCCTAACAGTTTTGTAAAAGACACTCTACCAGACAGAAGAAAATCTCTTAAGAAAATTGGTATAATAATTTTGTCAGTAGAGGCTGCTGAATGTTGCAGGGAAAGAGGAATCTTCATATTTTTTTCCCAGTGTATTTCTCTTCTCCCCATCTCTTGGCAGAACAGTCAAATATCTTAAGCGAATCTGAAGTGAAGAGACTGTTAACGGTTCCAGTGGAGTAAGCCCAGCTCTGTGATTAATTTGCACGGGATAAGCCAACACTCTCTGAGTCCTCACCCTCAGAGAAACTTCAGCCAGAGTGACATTGAACTGTCTGTTCACTTCCTGCCTCACCACTGCCTCCGGGAATATTTCTATTTCAAAACATGAGCAATAATAAGACCCACTGAAAAAAGAAAAAAACCTGAAGAATGACACTAATTGGTAGCTAATCAGGTCACATCTATACTTATAAGATGTGCAGGAATAAATGAACATGACAGCTCTAACAGCATCTCCAATTTGTTCATATTAAAATGTGAAAATATATATACCTTTAAAAAATATACTGATGAGCCCTAATCTTTTTACCACCAGTCTCACATTTTTAAGGTCTCGCTCTTTTTTTTTAACAGAATAGCTTTGATCCAGACAGAAAAAAGACAATCCAAACAAGTCCTTGGACATCCATCCGCTTATCCATCCATCAAGCCATGTGTAAGTGCTTAAGTAAAAGGCAGGTGTAAAAAAGCTCAGGTGCAGCATGTTTGTATCTGGTGAGTCTGAAGGCCAGATGGACACTTCAGTATCTATTTCCTGAAGTTTGAGCCAAATTGTTGGTGCAGTTTGTCTCCATGTCTAAAATGTTTACACCGGCACCAGAGATGAGACTGATCCAATTGCCATCTGACGAAAGATTGATGCCACTCTTGAATTTAATATCAGACTTGGGCAACCAGTCCATCCAATGATCCAGTCGCCATCGTCATGTGTTGTTGCAGGACATAATTTGCAGTATTGCACATTGAAATGATAAATGTTCTAAATCAATGTTTCATTTCAATAGATGTGTGGTTAAATTAGCCAAATTAAAAGTGATAAACCTACATGTGGAGCTAGTTGCAGAAGTCCAGTCTGCTGCCCAGCAGAGATGTATTGGTGGATAAAGAGAAAAAGAACATGAAGAGAGACGACAGGAATGTTAAACGAATGTCAAAAGTTGTTGTATTTTATTCTTTTTAACTTTCAGTTTCTGTCAGTCTTGGATCATGTCAGATTTGACAATCTTAGCAGGCTGTTAGATGACTTGTACACAAGGTAGGAAACATTGATGCTGCATTATATTTGTCTTAGAAGTAGGAGCTTCAACGTTAGAGCGATATGATGGCCAAGTTGAGTATATTCTAGTCACAAGTTGGAAATCTAGTCAGGTTCCCTAATTGTTGTGTTAATTCCTATTAGCAGTACAAACCAATAACAACATGTTCTCCTTCACTTTGGATTTAAACACTAAAGGGAAATGTTTACAAAAAGGTTACAGAAAACTCTGTTTCCAATTTCCAATTGGTAACTTGAAAAAATACAACTTCTATTTGCCTATAGATTACACCATAACAATCTAGAAAAAGTATGCAATACTTATGGTGTTAATTGCTAAAAGATAAAACAGTTGGCTCATGAACTGTAAAGATTTCACAATTATAAGTTTTTGACAAATAAGTTCCTGATTTATTGAGCAGTTTGCCATTATTTTTCTCAACCTCTCATGTAAACACAAAGCATTAGCTCTAGTAATGATGATGACTTCCTGATGGAAAAGACTTGGAAAAGTATACTGTTTGTGTTGACAGCAGTCCTCCGGTCAGAAGGGGGCGCTGCGTGCTAGTGTAGTGTGTTCCTGCTTCTGCTACTAAAGGTTTGGTTTAAATCATTGAAGTTTAAACCTTTAATAGTTTAAACTTTGAACAGCACTGTTCAGTTTCGGTGATGTGTACACCAGCACATCCAGTAATTCAAATAATTACATTACCTCATTGGCATACTATCAACTGCTGCAGAAGCCTGGTCCTATTTATTTAAATCAGGTGTGGTGGGATAGAGAAACAATAAAATATGCAGGAACATAGGCCCTGAGGATCAGGGGTTGCTAATATGATCAGAGCAGATTGGACAAATTAAGCTTGTTCATATCTGTTGTACTTTGTAGTCAAATTAATGTACAAGTTTTGGATGATTTGTCAGTGAAAACAAGTGGATTTTATTCATTTAAAATCAGTTAAAGCCCACGTTGGAGATGTTTTCATTTGTGCTTGATAATATAACTGCAGTTAAACATTTTTTTATATTTCATTGTTAAATTAAATTTGAGCTTTTGGTGTTCTCTTAACTCTGTCCAATAGAGTAAAATTTCCTTAGAATCCTCTAATGTTATGCAGTTCTGCAGGTTGTGTGTAGCTTTATTTGTGCCTCATGATAAAACAGCTGTAAAGCAACCACCGCTGTATGAGTAATTAGTTTGATTTCACAATTCTCCTGGATCTAAGGAAGTTTTTCTGCAGTGTGCGCTGTGTCTCCTTAGCAGCTTAGATCTGCACAACTGACTGAGTTTGTGAGTTTGAAAGTTGCATTTAAAAATGGAAAGCATTCCTCTGGCGTAGCTTTAAGTTAAAAGTATCTGCAGTCAATGGTATAAGTTAAGCCTGAGATGAGTGAAACTCAGAAGAAAAATATTGGAAAGTCTTGACCCAGCCAAAGGACAAAGGTTTATCTGTGACTAATTTCATGAGAAAATAACCACACAAATGGAACCTGGTAAATGTGTTTTTATAGTCTTAATCCTGTTCTAGAAGCTAACTTCCTTCTAACTTTAACCTATAAACACTATCTTTGATTTTTTATTTATTTTTTAAAGGTTATACTTCTGCACAATACTTGGCTCCTGAGCAATATTAGATTTTTTCTTAAGTGTAACCACACTGAGAATCTTTCAACTTTAACTTCATGCTTTTGGGAGATGCATTGATCTTTTACTGAGCAGAGCTGGCTTTTTGGAGACTGAGACAGTAAGTCCTCCCTCAGGTAAAATTGAGAAAAAAAAGACACCTCACTCACTCTATATCTTCACTTGGTTGAACTAAATACTTAGTTTTGCTTACAGGTTCTCAATGTTTTTTGTTTAATCCTCCAAGCTTACCACAAGTTAGCAAAGATAACCACATGTCAATAAATGTTAAATATATATTAAGTCCTAAGGTTTGAAGAAGGTAGTGCCTTCAGAAGTCAGTTTTTAGCTTCTCTTAAGTATGTATTTTAACCAAGAGTATACAAGGTTTTCAAGTCTGAAAGCAATTGTGTACATTTGTTTTAGGTACCTTAGAGTCAATATAAGATTTCTACAGCTTCTCTAATAATCATTTACATTCGACTAGTCTACGGTATTATATGGATATTATTTGATAAAGTCATCTAACCAGGGAGTCTTCTCATCCATTTTTGCTGTGTCCCCTACAAATCTTTGGCACAGTTGTGGCTTTGTTTTTGTTGTTTTTTCATAAAAAAGCTTTCAGAAGTTGTGAACAATGACGTTGATTTTCTCTGCTGTTTTACAGTTGTAGACAATCTGTAGTTTTAGCAATGGATACAGAGGCACCGAACGAAGCTGCTCCGTCCACCTCGTTCAGATTGGCCTGTCTTTCTTTGTGGTGAATAGTTGTTTATAGCACAGACAATTTCCGATAAGCGTCTTAGCGTTGAACTGCCGTATTGCACATCATGGACAAATGTTAGCAATTGGGTAAAATTTAAAACCTCAACAGAGTCCACACTTCCAGGAACCAATCATTTGTCAATAGCCGAGAACCCAGACCCTCCGTACGAACCAAGGACAAGTGGCTGGTTTTTACCAGGCTACATAATTTTGAAATAACCAAATTTCTTCCCATTAATTCTCATTAATGGGAAGAAATTTAGTTAGATACATAGACCTGAGGTCTATGTGGTCTATGTACCTCATCTAACTAAGACGTGCTCATAACGCACGTCTTGTTCTTGTGCGTTAAGAGGAAGACGCATGTTTAGCAAGTAAATTGTGAATAAAAGAAGTGACACTGCTGATAATGTGTTCATCTTGACGCCAGCTTAAGGCATGATGAATGAAAATTGCACTATTATTAAATCACAGCTCAGACGTTTTTTGGGGCCATGTCTTTTATCTTCCTCCAGAATCTCCTCATCTGGCACAAACCTCCTGAGGGGTTTCTCTCTACTGCAAACATGATTCTTAACTTAGCATCACTGGATGCCCAGAATTACTTTCACCCGGGCAGCTCTCAGCTGCACGATCTGAAAGGAAACCGGGACTTCTTAAGATCAGTCAGTGGCTTTTCGCAGCATGGCACTTCTCCTTCACTAAATTTGGCAACAGTAGATAAAGAGATAATGATGGTTCACCCTTGTGTTAACAGCTCTCTTCACCCATGGATCAATTGATGGATCGGCTTGTAATTTTCCTTCATAGCACGAGAAAGAGGGTGTGAAGCAGAGAGGTGTGTATTCTAATTTGCTCCGACCGGCTCCCTACGGTGGCTCAGACAATGCTGATGTGTCTCTAATTGATTTCTATGGGATCTTCCAGCAAGCTGCAAGAGCAGAAAAGGAAATACATGGTGAGTGTTACACATCTGCAGGTTGTGTAACACTGCAGATGTGTAACATAAGGGCCATGATGATAAAGGATTATGTTTAATTTGTCCTCTACTCCCCTTCACATCCAATCAAGCATACTAATAAGGTACAAGTCTGAGAAAATGTTAACAATGATTGCATCCATTCACATCAGCTCAGGAAAATTGTGTGAAAATGGAGCATTAGTGGATGTGAAAATGAGATGACCTTAAGGTTTAAGGGGAACCAGAAAGTACTGACCTGCCCTGATAGAGGGCAGTGTTGAGCTTCATGGGACCAATGGGCAACATTTGTATGTCGCTGTATGCTCTTCTTCTACTTGTTAAAGGTTGAAAACATGTCGTTGAAATACAACCGATATAGGCGAGAAGGAGGATAGGTGCATGGACTTTAAAAAAGAGAGCGAAATCTGCCTATAAGTAAAGCAATAAGTTTGAAAAAATGACAGGAGTTTTTTTTTATTGTTTCTCTTGCTGTCATATTCTTGAACAGAGTGGAACAGATTAAAGTATAAATATTTTTTTAAGACAACTAAATGTTCCAGTTAGTGTAAAATTTGAAATATAAATTGTACATCTGACTCCAATGGAATCAATGCCTCACCAGTCATGAATCTCACAGCACATCACTGCGGAGATGATCATATCCCAACAGACTAGCGTCTAAATTTAAGCCTAAAAAGTACTGGCTCAGAGGGCCTGAATACAAATACTACGCTTTTTAGATCATTCTTTTTTATCATCTCTACCCTTCCACTTCAAAATTCTGCTCTACACTGTGCTGATCAATCACACAAATCCCACTACGATGCATTAAAGTTAGTGCTTTATTACATAATAAAAGCCTAAAAAGCATAAATGTTCACATTATTCAGATTTTCCAAATCAATAAGATTGGACTAACAAACCTTTTGGCTGTGACAGCCACATTAACACAAACCAGGGCTAGCGCCGGTGTCCTGGGGAAATGTTAAACCGCTGAACTCTTAACCCAACCTTTAACTCAGCTCCAACATTTATCAAACATTCATAGCTGCAAGCCTATTTGCATAAGACCCACAATCAATTCCAAACTTCAAGTGAGGTTTAAAAAACTGGGGGGAACATCAATAACTTTAAGATTCAGCCCAGATTCCTCATGCATGAGGCCAACCTTGTCCTGCAGCAGATGGATATTCCAGGGATCATAGCTGAAGATGTCTTCCTTCAGGCTCTTATTCAGGCATTTCCAACTCCCTGCTCATGTTCAGATGTACAATCTCTCTAAAACTTACGCACAATGCATAGAATCAGTCTGTAGATATGTATTGAGCCTCATGCCATGTGGTTCATTAACCATAGCAACTGATTGACAACTTTATAATATGTATGTGTTTAAAATTAGACCAGTCTAATTAAATAAAATGTATTGATTTGGTCAGTCTCAAACTTTTAAATAACATCGTAAGAGTAAATTGTCTTTGTCAAGGAGCCTAGAGGCCATTTGATACTCTGCAAGAACACAGAAATTTGTTGTCTCTCCCAAATCTGCAACAACAAAATGACCTGAATGTGTTCTAGCAGCTTCTTCGAGATGTTTATTCGGAACTTGAAGTAGGTGCTCAGCAGTAGACGGGTCTTACGAAGACTACTTGCGATTTTTGCATGTTAGTTTTTATGACGTGTGAAATATCCTCGCTGTTTTAGCCTCAAGTAAAATGACTAATTTCTATGTTTTGGTGGAGTTAACACAAGATTACTCTCTGGATATAAACAGACATGAGTAAATAATACATTAGTAATAAAACATTTAAATTATTAATTTAGTAAAGACACAATCAAAATCAAACCACTTTAGGGATTCTGAAAGATATTGACTAAGATTACATATAGCCGATCAAGAATTTAACTCTCAAAAGTTAAATCTCCAGGTTTTCATGCATAATTCAGATTGTCTATCTGCCTGTTGTAAATTTAGGGGAAGTTTGGGAAACAAAGAATTCCACAGGGAAAGGTGGCAGGTTCTGATCCCCCAAAACAGTCTGAGATAAATTGATGAGACTTTACTCTCAGCATTAGTTCCTATATCCCCTCTCAATGAAACAGACTGGGTACCTTAACATGCAGCATGAATCCTCGCTGCAGTGAACAGGGAATTTCTGCTCAATATTTGCTGGACCTGACCTCCAGGAATGTACTACTCGATATTTTCATTCTGGCCAAGGTGTTGGAGGTTCAGCAGTTCCTCTGTAATAAAAACCAAAATGTAAGCAGCTTCAATTACAGTTTGGCTAAACCATTTGGTCACAACTTTGTGGTTCTGCTGGTCAGTCCATCTCTGTTTCCATCTTTCTTTTTCTCCATCTATTTTTCATCAGTGCACAGAGATGTCAGAGTGATGGTTTTGCTACTTTTTCACCTAGAAAGCCAAGAGGGAAAGTAAACTCTGTGCCTTTCACAATTTCTAACCTTTCACAAAGAACACCAAAATCAAGATAGATAAACTATTACTACCATCAGGAACTAATGTTTAACTCAATATGTGAGCATTAATACAGTTTAATTGTCATAAATAGAGCATTTGGACAGTCTCAAAAGAACAATTGTTGGACGTAAATATTCTCTTTAGTCTGTCTTAAAGTCATGATAAAAGGTCATTTTATGTAATCTTAGGCAGAATAATGAATTGTGTGTGTCAGTGAATTCACAAGTATGTTCAAGGTCAGCTTTAGAGCTGCATGGACATTTTCCCACAAGTTCCTTTTTTAAATATTCATAATGGAGGATTTTATGAATTAGTTCCTTAATTAAACAGTATTATAATTCCTCTCAGTTAACCGTCTGAAAAACTACAGACTTTTATTCTCTTGGTGTTTTGATTGTCCTGCCATTTTCATTATGATCAGCTATAAACCCTTCAAGATGTCATACTTCAGCAGAACCGTATTACAAACAGCTAGACACAACGAGAGGCTGATTGTTTATAGGGCCACTGCTTGTGGCCATTACACTTTACTGCTGCCTGAATCAAAACTACAGCTGAGGCGAAGCTGTCTTGCTAAAATAAAAGAAGATGAAGGAATGTTGCAGAAGTAACAACACAAGTTACCAAGTTCCTGCACTCTTCACAATAAAATAGAGATTACACAACACACACATTTACACACTATTATGCACAGTGAGATGGGAGCAGATAGAAATTCAGGCAACATGACAAATTTAATATAGAAAAGAACAAAAAAACAAACTCATGACAAAGTATGATGAGAACAGGAAAAGAAAATGTGAAAACCAGCAATGAAGAATGAAAACCAGGAAGTTTAAATACAGAGGAAGTGTGACCAATGATATGGGAATCAGGAGAGTCTAATCAGTGAAATGTTGAGCAGAAGGAGCTGAACTACACACAAAAGGTTCTAGAAGTCAAAATGAAAGAAACCTAACACTGTAAGAGGAGAATAAACCAAAATACAGAGAAAAGAACAAAGAATATAACCAAGAAACTAAACACAAGGGAAGAACTGAACACAGCAAGACTTTATTAACAAAAATAACCAACACAGAAATAATCAGGGAGCAACCACATGCAAAAAGCTGAAACCCAAACAACCCTGGGTTATGACAGAGACATGATGCCATGTAACTCAAAAAGCATAATAAAAATATTAAAGGCTAAACTTGTTCTGTTTTAGGTCCGTTAGATTATCGAAATGATTTCAGTTCGCTTGAGTGGGGATTATGACATATATTTTTCCAAACTAGCTCAAGAACAGGATTTATCATCTAGCCTCCACAGCCACCTGTGCCAAATGTTAAAATTAACATTTAAAGATGACAAGCTTTCATTTTTATCACTTCAGTTACCTTCTACGTGATAGGGCAAGTTAGTTTTATAAACCCCTTAAAACTATAAGAAACTTCAGTGTGGCAAAAAAATTACTATGGTGCCCTCTGTCATTGGGGTCGTTCAGGATATAAAACAAGCAAGGCAGCAGTCAGATAATCCTTTCCTTAAATTATGTTATTGTAATTTAACAGCCCAGCTTATTCCCTCAGCAGAGTGCAGACTAGAGGTGAACACAATTATTAGTAAATTAGCATAAAATTTATCCTAATGAACTCTTGTAACTTTTTTTTTTGAAGAGGCACTATGAACAGGGGGACAGTTTTAAATTAACAAATATTCCCATGAAGCCGCGACATCTACACACCTAGATTAACGTAATTGTTTCTAAAACAAATTTACTAAGTTGTTTTCTTCAAAGGATCATTTTTTTATTTTATTAAATACATGGTGTTTTACATAAATCTTCAAGACCAAATGAGTGGTAAAATTAAAACCCTAACATTTACAAATGTGGACAAAATAGTTGTTATCCCTCTGTTAATAAACAAAAAGCCCACAACGATGACTGAAATAACTTGAAACTGTGAAACTTACAAGTAATAATAAATAAAAATTTGCTGAAAATTAACCAATAAAAATCACACTGGTTTTGAATTGTGGTTCAACAGAATACATATATATATA
>CAEFZX010014631.1:0-20812 GCA_903066825.1 Alfaro cultratus | reverse complement strand
TATATATATATTTGCTTCATCTGTTTTCTTTGGTATGTTGCACTTTAAAATACATAGTTGCTAGTAAGACCAGATTGTTAGTTTTGCAAATCCCTCCAAAAAAAATAAACATTTCCAGGAAAGTGACCTGCAGATATTTTTTTAATTTATTTTTTTCCCTCTCTGTTAAAAAGATATTACACTTTCTCTGGTATTTTTATTGCAGCCCAACATTCCTTTGGAAATATCTTGAAACTGGAAACAAGTTTCAACTTCCCTAATACAAAAACGTCTGGGTCATAAATCATGACGCAGGTCATGAGGGGAATCAGAATAACAATTGATTGTTATGGGTACCCAGTACTGGCCAGAGGTTTAGCAGAAAGATACCTATTTGTACAACAAATATATCATTGTTTTTCATTGGTTTACATTGGAAAAATACACATAATTATTTTATTGAGTCACTTAATAGAATTTGTTCTATTTCATCAATATTCAGAGAAAAGCAATTACTACCAAGATGGAACCCAATTTAGTAGCTATTTGCAGTAAATCTGATGCAGATGCTATACAGTAGCATATTACAGTGGTAGGAAATTATCTTAGGCTAGTTTATCATTTGTACTCATGAGATCTAAAAATGCTTATTCTGCATTTTATTTTCCTTTTCCCACAACATTTAGAGGCACTTTTCTTGCACACCATTGCTGTCGCCTGATATCTCGCTTCATATTCCTCTTTGACTGGCATATTTGTCCCTTGGGTACCATCACTGCCCTCCCCAGCTTCCTAATTTCTGATGCACTGTTAGATGAGCGCAGATTACGTTGGCCCCATGCTCCTCAGCAAACTCCTTCAATATTAATGAAGACTGATGAAGTGCTAGGGAGCCCCTGTCTTTCAGCCCTAACCTAGATTGGATTGACAGTTGCAATTAGTGTCTCCTCAAGTTCACTTCCATCACTTTAATTTGACACGAAGAAGGACAGTGTGAGGTTGGAAATGACACCATTGAGAGAAAAGTCCTGAGGAGAATGGATAGTGAGCAAAAGTTTGACTTTTGGACTGAAATAATGGTGCATTCTTCACCTTGTACTAAATGTTTACCGGTCTCATTCTTTTCTCAGATAGTGCTTCTCATTCTGCACAGTTTACTTTATACACTCCCACTGGGCTCAAGTTTTAGGTTTGTGATACCAATTATCATATAGACCTTGATGACAGGGCAAGGTTGTAGTCTCCTCTGCATTGTCATGTTACTGGCTTTGACATTTGAGATATTATTCATTTAATTTGTTCCCCCCAAATAACAGCATTTGACTTTCCAGATTTCCTCTTTCACCTCCAGCAGCTACCAAATATATAGCTTGTCAATGTGTGTGAAAAAGATGAATGTGAGAGATATGGGGGCAGCCGCACCTGAAAATGAATGACTCTCCATCTTTGCATTGAGAAGAAGCAGTAAATGATAGTCAAAATCTGACTGTGTGTCAAGTTTGTGGGAGTGTGTATGTGTTTCTTGACAAACACTTTTATTTGTGTATGCATGGATATGCATGGGACGTTATGTGAAATATGGCACTAGAGAAGTTTCTCTTAGCCATGGCAACACTTCTCTCAAATCCCCATCCGTCAAATACATATTTAGGTTGTGCATATCTGCAACTTTGGAAGTTCTTCTACAACTCACGCATACTTTTCCTGGCCTCTTCATTAGGTTCACTTTGGTAGTATTCAACTGAGCCCTGTTTGCATTCTGAACTTTTTTTAATTCTAATTTAGCTTAATATTTAATTTGTGCACCTCCATAATGTATGTAAATCTCTAATTTCAACACATCATGAAGGTGCTTCCTTGGATTGAGATTTGGTAACTAATGAGACCATTGGAGTATTGTAAACTCCTTTTCATTTTCAAAAAGATGAAAATACACCGCAACAAAATTACGATTCTTCTGGGGATCCAAGAATCTCAAAAAAAACATTCCCCCACAATATTTGACCATAATCACCAAACTCAGCTATTTCCCCCTCGGGAGGATAGATGCATTCTTTCATATTGTTCATGCCAAATTCTAAAGTTGTGGTTTATTTTAAAAGCAAACTGAATAGTCTATTAGTTAGGTGCACAAAAGAATCAGTCCACAACTGGTTGGTAGAGATTTTCAAGTTAATAATGGCTGTTTTTGCATATTTTCAAATAAATTGCTATTGTAAAACAGGTATGGATAAGCAGGGCTGAAAAAGGAACAGACCACCCTGCTTCTCAGTTTGCATTTAGACTTCATATCTAGCTTCTTCTGTAGCCTGAAAAAGAATTATCAATAAATATATGAATAAAAGAAGTGTGAATGATATGGAGTAAGATTTCAGTTCACTTTTTGCATGCAGTGTGACTTGAGGGAGTCCTTTTTAAGAATGGCATGTGTTTAGGCTTAACTCCCAAGCAGAATTGCTCCTCTGGAACCACATTTTACCATCCCCATTACCAAGTCATCATTGATAACTGAACCTATTGAAAACACTTGCAACTATAATCCCCTCTGGCTTTTTTTCATTTTTCAGAATTCAACTTATGCTTGTAGTTCCATGCATAATAATAAGGAACCTTGTGGTTTTGGCTAGCCTAGTCCTCTATAGTGGGTTTCTTTCATCTTTCCTGCGGTTATGATTTATTTTTCTGTTCACACATTTAAAGTTATAGTATACCTCAGCAGTGTGAGTTCTGTCTGAGATCAGTCTATTTACTCACCTTCTCTGTTTTGTAAAATCTTAACCTTTCATTACAATCATGCATATTCAAAACATTAGAATATGCATTTCAATGACTGGTTTATCAGCATAGAAGTACCTTTTAAATCTGAACATTTGGGGGCAGCTGCTAAAATAATTTTTAGAAAGCAAAAAATTCTGTTTTTTTTTTTATTGGTCTGATGCAATATCCTAACTTAAAATGTCTATTTTTATGTTTTTTGTTTTTTTTTTTACCTATAAGTGGGAAATCATCTTAATTAACAGAAAAGAATGCTTTCAATTGTTAGTCAGGCTTTAATTAAGATATATAATAGTGTATAATCACTTAGTGATAACGATTCTAAATTAACTGGACTTAAAAAAAAAATTTATTGACTGGTGTGTGTAGAAATAGAAATGATTAAATACAGGAGTGCACGGCTTTATTTGCTCTCAAATTGTCTCCTTCTTTGATAGAATCACAATTAATCATGTAAAGTTGAGTAATAATAATATTACTCAAAGTACAATGTTACTCTTAAAAGTATTTTCCACCCAAAATGTTACTCAAGTGTCACTGAGTAAATGAAACTAGTTACTACCTACCTGTGACTTTGACATTTTTTCCACAGTGAGAATATTTAGAAAAAATTAAGCAGTAGAGAAAAAGTAATCAGTGGTAGAAATTACAAATATTTTTACAAACTTCAGCTTAACTAAATGAGTCATCTCTTTCCAAACAGTTTTACTATTTCTGTATTAAAATATGGATATGTGTTTTATGTTGATCAGGGAGAGTAATTCGATACTTTAAAACCTCAATTTGCAGATTGAGACAAACCCAGATCAGATTTGGGATTGCAGGAAGTCTGTTTATTATTTATTCATTCATTTAAGATATTTATGCATTGATTTATTTAGTATTAATACACCACTACTAAATAATGGACACAGAACTAGGAAGCCAGTTACCCTAGTCTTCATTTAGTTGCTAAAATAGTTTAATTTTAAACACCATTGTAACTCTGCACTAAAATTTACATTCACTGTAACAGTTGACGTCCTTAAGATGCCAGCTGTTTTTTTATTACTTTCATTTGACAAGATAAAAACATATTAATCCTGTTACCTGAGTATCTTCTTGTCCTGAAAGCCCTCCTGTTCCACCTTTCTTTTTTATTTCAATTGCTTATGTTGTTGCCTTTTGCATTTCTACCCCCGATTCCTTCAGCATCCCACCTCCAGCTCTCCTTACGGTCAGTGTTTGAATAAAATCTCATTAGAATTACATAGCCATTTAGCTAAGTGACACAGGGTGTAATTGTACCATCCATCAATTGCTATGTAATAACACACTCGGAGGCGCTGAAAGTTGATTAGCCATCAACCAATGTTACCAGCGGGTTTGGGGAATAAATGGTCAAGAGAGAACAGTCAGGCTAATGTGTGGCGGGTGGCCTTGGAGGGCATTTCGGTCAAGGTCTTTGACCCATGCAAGCTACATTAACTTGGGAAGGATGGCAGCAAAGTCTTAAAAGACAAATAAGTGTTTCTTACTGTCTTTCCAAAGACTTATGGCTGATTTTCATCCTTGAGGTTCCATGGAATGAACATACAGTTCTTGAGCATCCTTCTTAATGGTTGCAATCAGAAAAGTTATTTTGAAATAAAAGGTAAAGGCCTCTCTTTCTCGTTCTCTCTTGCAATCAAGAATACATTGATCAGTAGCCCTTTACGAGCAAAATGTTTTTCTTTCTTAGTCTTTTATAATTTTACATACACCAATATACTCTGAAGTTTAGTTAACAGTAAACCTTACGTTATGCCATTAAAATCATTTTGTTTTTCACTCTGACCTGTATTTTTATTTTTAAAATGTCTGATAATAACACTAAATGAAAGAGAGGATTAAAATCAATGAACAAACCAGTAACAATACATTTCTTATTTTAATTAACACTTTAATAGAGTTTAAAATAAGAAATGGTAAATTGGTCAACTTAAAATTTTGGTTTGATTTTGACAATTCTGGTCGTGCATGCCCAAAAAAAAGAGGTCATACCAACTGAATAACCAGATTAAAAGGTTACAATTTTACTTTTCATCAAATAATTATCACTTATCTCAGTATGTTTTGGCCCTTGACTCAAGTAGTATGTGTGTTTAACCATTAATCCAGCAACATAGACCAAATGTTTTCTAACTCTACCTTATCAAGAAATAACAAAAGCAATATGGTCACTTAATAAAATGCAATTGTTGATATTTTAAATAAAATATATAAATATACTTTCTGTAATCCAGTTGTTTAGTTTTATTCTTAGAATATTATTTAACTTTGTCATGTACATATCTTCATTAGCTAAAATAAAAAAAAGAGAAACTAAAAATTTAGGAGAGTAAGGAGAGTTTTGTGGGTTTTGTTTCTTCTTTAAGCCCTGAAAAAGGGACCCTGGCCCAAAAGACACATTATGGATTTTGGGCTAAAGTGTTAGTAAAAGCATTAAGTTGAGCTAAGGATCATCCTGTCTTGTCACGGGCGTCCCTTTGGATCCTTTGTCTTAGCAGCAGCAAAGTTATTTTGCCTCTACCAATTAAGATTTTTTTTTTTCCTTTTAAGATGTCTACAATGTCTTCTATATCGCAACCAATCCCAAGAACGTCAATCCCAAGCAATGCAACATGCCTTAGTTGTGCTATGTTCAAAGAAATTCAAATCATGTTTGCCTTTACCACCTCAGACTTATTAAAATGTGTATCTCTATCACCATGTGAGGTGAAAGTCAAATTAATGTTCAGATTTTGACTTTTTAGGCCTACGGTCCTAAACTTTTAATCAGCTTAAGAACAGCCTGTTTAAGTTTGAATGCAGTTTTCAACAACTTCTTGTCTGTTCTTGTTTCTTGTTTTTCCTTTTTGTATTTTGAAGCTCTGCCTACAGGTTGGTTATGGACCACCTGCATGACATGCAAATATTTAAATTTATTAGGATTTTGATTAGAAGTGTATGCATGAAATGAGTTGAACTGACAAACACCATGTAAAACATTGACAATTAATTTGGCAGCTACGTCTAATGATGTTTTCTGAGCTCTGCTATGAGCTCTTCCCAAAATATACAAATATGTATTCCTGTATTTCACAACGGTGTTAATGTATTGTAAATGAAGAGAGGCGGAAAAACAGCTGGTATCTTTTATCTATCCTTAATGCAAGGATAAATCAAATATCCCAGATTTATATTTTTTTTCATTCAAGTTTAAGCAGTGATAAGGTACATATGGTCAATCGAGGTCTATCCTCTTTAAATCCTCCTTAAACAAACTTTCTTATTCTTACCACTTTCAAAGTTACTGCTGTTTCTGAGGAGGAAACAGAAGAAGCCAATAAAAGCTGATGAAAATGTATGTGCTCCTCTGTGGGTGTGCAAGTGCAGGTGTTAGTTCCCGTTCTGCCCACAATGAGTCTTATTATCCCTCTAAATAGATGAGAGAATACCTTAATTGCTCATTGAGTTGATGACACTGTTATATTCAGATAATATCCCCATGTAGAAAAGTGACAAAGTGCAGATAAAGGAACAGAAGAAAGACTGTAAGAGAGGAGAATGTATATAACCATGAATGAAAAAGAAACATAAAGCCCACACACTTATACAGAGTATCTTTTGGTATAATTACAGCTTTTACCATGAAATAAATGCACTGACAGTGCCAGCTCCACCCATGTGAGAGACTAAGTCTTTATCACTAATGGACCAATGACTAGTACTGTAATTACACAGGCTTTTGTCTAGCCCAGTGCACAACTATCTTGGAACCCAAAATTGCTCCGACTTTTTTGTCTCTTTCTTTAACATCGACAGTAAAAGGGCGCTCGCCCCTTTGCCCAAAAAAGGTTGGGAAAATGAGTTGTGGTAATGAAAGACCAAAATGACTGCAAATCTGACTGAAAAATACTTTTGAAAAAAATACTTGAAAAAAAGGCAGATTTTGATATGTGTTAATAATAATCTTTAAGTATGGTTGATACAACAGCAATAAGCATAAACATGAATGCCTCCACATCATGGAATGTACAAAGAGCCTCCTCATCAAAAGTCTGACTCATTTAGGTTATACTTGGACGAGAAGTGGCAACCTTTTCTGACCTTTCTGACTTAGAAAATTTCTTTATTCTATTTAATCTCATCAAAACTTTTTCTAAACTAGGCCGCCAGTCAAACTTTGTAACATACTCACAGTATGTGGTGATATTAAAGTATCACCACAATATTTCCCTCTTTAGATAGTATGATCAATATTATCTGGGGTGTTGCTCCACCCATTCCCTTTTATTGTACATATAGGCAAAAAAATTGTATTTTGATCTCATTTGTTTTGCGCATCATCTTCTAGTTGTTTGCTATGGCCCCTAAATGATTTGCGGTAAACATGGGGACTCTAATGGTTTTCTTTCAATATCATTAATCCTTCTCTGTTTAATGCTCCCTTGTCACTTTCAGTTTCTTAGGTTTTCTGTTGTGAGATACTCTTTCCATTTCTGGATGAGTATCTCATCCAGAAAGTAAGAACTTTCTTGTTCTTACTGAGCAAGAAAGAGGCAAGACCATGATGTTGTTACAATTAATTAAAAAATCTACTATTTCTTGTGAATACATGGTTTTGTAAGGTAGTGTAATCCATGTACACTAGACTTTTTGTGTTTGAAAGAGCTTTACAAAAAACTTGTAAAAAGTTTAAATGTTTATTGACACCAAAGAGAAAGGGGAGTTACTCACATCCATCATAATGGTATTTTATGGATGTGTCCTTTTTCTCGAAACTAAAATCAACTATTCTGCTTTGTGTTTATTGCTGAGCATGATCTCAAAGCAATATGCAAAAAAAAATCACATTAGGTCAAAGTGTTCCGTTCTAATTCCTCCAGAACACTTTAGAATGCCATCTTAATTAAACATGATTGTTTTCTGGGTTTGTTTAATTCTTAAAACTGCAACTGGGTTTTGCTGCCAAATAAGTCCCCTTGGACTTTGCAGCCACTCGGTGTCTCTGTTGGTGTGTGTGTGTGTGTGTGTGCGTGTGGAAGAGCGAGCATGTGCAGTCAGAGCCAAGTGGGTCAGAAAACTGATTTCTTGGTTCCCTGTGGAGACAGCAAGACCTTTATCTTCAATTTCAAAGATTTCCTCTGTGGTCAGAACAGGAGGCTACATCACCTATTTCTTCTTGTCTCCAGCACTTTTTCATTTTACTGGGCCATCACTTACCTTAGACAAGAGAAGATATGAGGTGGACATTTTTACATCCATGTTGGGCAGATGTATTGTTTTTACAACCTTTTCATTTTCAACCCAATCATGAAGGTGTTTTTATTTTATGATGTTTTTATTTCATTTACACATTATACTGGTGATTTATATAAAGTGTTGATTACCCATAACAACAGACATATTGTAAATGACTCACTGTGTAATACCATGGCTTAGGCATACAGTCTTGAGTGAATAAGACTGTTTTGCAATTCAGAACCTCTCAAGAAATTAGAATAATTTCAAAAGGCATAACTAATTTATAGAGTCATTATACATACCAAGAAGTTTTAGATGTTTGTTTCAGTGTAATTTTGTTGATTATGCATGTAATTCAGTTTTTCAGAAAGCTTTTTAGTACAAACAGGTTATACTATCACCATGTTGTGACACACACAATAATGGGAAAGACTGCTGAGCAGAAGGCAAAACTGTTAGAAAATGGTACACATGTAACAGGGATAACCCCAGCCTTAACAAGAATGTGGATCAAAGCACATTTAAGAGATTTGGGGAGTTGAGCAAGGTGTGGAATAAGACTGGAATTGGTTCTTCATTAAGAAGTTTCTTACCTGGGCCAAAGAGAAAAAGTTTGAAAGTAAAGTTTGGTAAATGAAAGGAGAGTCAGACTCAAAGGTGATTTAGGTACAATGATGGTTTGGGGATTTATGTCATCTGTAGACAAAAGTCAGTGCAGTGGTCTACAAGAAAATTTTAGAGCACTTCTTTTTTCAGCTTTCTGGAAACATGTCAGTTTCCTGCAGAACTTTGCACCTGTCTTCAAAGACTGGACTAATCATACCTGATTTAATCACAGCGATAGTGAAGTGCTTGATTGGCTAGATCACTGCCCAATCTTTAAAGTAGTCCCAAAATAAGAGACCAAGTATCACATGCATAGATGGCACAGTACGGTCGTGCTCCCACATCAGGCCATTACTTTGGTCATCAAAATCTGTTTTTAATTGGTTTTATGTAATATTCCTATTTTCGTAAAATCTGAAATTTGGGTTTTAACATGAACAGAAATAAAACGAATAATGTGAGTTTCCATTTTCAACTTGAGTAACAGAAATTAATTTGCTTTTTGATCAAAAAGCAAATGAATTTTTGTTACTCAAGTAACTGTTGCTTTTTGATGATTCTAATCATCAAAAAGCAAATTTGAATGTCATCAAAGCTCGACATTCATTGTCAAGCTTTGATGTCTTCTGCAGTACCACATCTCACCTTTTTGCATGCAGAATTTGTCAAAGTCTAAATCAGTGGACACACAAATCTTAGACTAAGACCAAAACAGTCAAAACATATATTTTTCTTTGTCCTTTAAAATTTATAGGGCCATGAGACCTATCAGCCTTTATTAGCTAATAATACCTTTAGTACCATTAAGAGTGGTTGAGTCTCCCTCACAGCAGCACTTAGCAGTCTCGGTGGTGTGTTGCTGGAGGACAGAAGTAATCGGGCCACAGTGTGACAACCTCCCCTCCAGCAACAGAGGGTCTGAGCAGACAATCCAAAGCACTCCCAGGGGTGATTGGTACAAGACTCCAAGTCAACCAAAAAGGCAAATACAACACAGTAAAATATTGTCCTAATCCTAATGCTACAATAATTGGGAAGGAAGCATGTTTTTCCACATTTTTTAGGATTCATATTTTTGCAGTTTGTGTCTAAAAAAAGTTTTAGCTTAGGTGAAAGTGCTGACTGTCTAAAGATGTCAGAGACAAAGTTTTAGAATGTCTCTTATCTGTTTCTTTATGATTTGTCAAAATAGCTAGCAAATGTACTGCATAAAGAACACCCTGTAATTTTAAGCTGCTACTGTTGGTGCTGCTCAGATTGCCACATTTAAACAGGGCACACAATACATTCTAGATACTCTCTGGGGGAAAAGCATTGTTTTTCTTATTCTCCAAATGTTTTGTGCAAGGTCAAAACACTTGAAGAATGGCTAGAAGATGCCTGTTGTTGATCAAAGCAGAAAAATATTCAATTAAATGAGAGAGAAAGTCCTCCATTATCTTCCCTCTTTGCTCAGGGCTGAAAACAAACTGTTGCTGAATTAAAAGTTGCTGAGAGGAAAACAGAAGTTTACAGTCAATATGCTCTGTTTCTTAAGTAGAAATCTGAAAAAAAATTGATTGGAGGTGAGATAGGGGAATCAAGTGACTGAGGTTTGACAATACATTTAGAGACAACAAACTATATTGTATTCGGAAACAAGAATCTGCATTAGATGTCAACTTCAGCATCATTAGTTGACCATGGTAGGAGGACTTAAAATCTTATATTGTTAATACTGTGCACAATAGACTAGTCATCATTAACTAGTCATCCAAAATCCATGTTCTGAAAAAATATAGATTTTACACTCTAAAGGAATGTTAAAATGTTAAATACACTTATCTAAATAAAATTTCATGAGATAAGCCAACCCAAAGTATTCCTCATATTTCTAACATTGAAAGTGAGTACTAGCTGTTTTCTAAAATCCCTTAAATTAAACAAATCTGAAATGTTTGCAGCCTCAGTCTTGACTTGCAGCACCTTTTTTTTTTTTTTTTTTTTTTTTTGCTGTGCCTGCTACATGACTTACTATAAATGACTTTCTTCTCACTTCTGTTCCATAAAGGACAGCTAACAGTTGTCCTATCAGTGGTTTCTCCCAATTGAGCTGGGATTGTTTGCAGCTTCTCCAGAGTTACCATGGGCCTCTTGGGGGCTTCTTTGATTAATTCCTTCACAGCCTGATCTGTTAGATTAAGGTAGATGGCCCCATTTTAGTACAGTTCTAATTGTGCCAAATTCTTCCCACTTCAGCTTGATTAATTAAATAGAAACCTGTAATGTTATATTACTTTCTCACCCAATCATGTCCTAAGCACCAACGCATCTTTATCTGTGACATGTCTAGTGATCCTCAGTCTTCACAGTGATGTTTGTTCACTAATATTCTCAAACAATACTGTGGCACTTTTAAAGTACAGCTGTATTTATACTGACAGTAAACTACATTTTATTGGATACTGTGTACTGATTATTTAACTACTGAAGTTGATGTTTGTTTTATATGTTATTATTTATTTTAATGCTATTTTGACACATTAACAAGTTGCTGCTTGTCAATTGTTTTGTCATAGATTCATAAGAAAGAGCTCTAACATGCACAAAATATAGACATAAATCACAATGTAAAGTGAGACCATTGGTGTCATGGTAAACTTTCAAGACAGTGCACTATGTTCTTATACTGGAAGGATACTTTACATCATGGGAATTGTTTCCCAGGCCTGATTAAGGAGCTATCCATGGGCTACATTGATTCAGGTACTCCTACTGCTTCAGTTTTCTGAGCTGATGTGCGCATCAGCTCATTGTAGGGGAATGTGCAGAAGTGATTACTCTCGAATTAAGACTTGCCTCGCCGCAGATATATGTGTGGCATAATTAAATAATGGCAGCCTCACCCGAACAGTCCCAACGCAGATGAGACTCGCAGCCTCGTCAGATTGGCCCAATATTAACCATGACACATGCGTAACCATGCTGGTAATTAATGCACTGAATCAATTACAAATTAGTCAATTTGGAGAATTCCCCACAGGAGTCCACTCATTACTAGTGCTCTGATGGAGTTGGAAGTTCTTCTCATGGGAAGAAGTGTCACTTTACTGTTCTCCTTTTGTATCCTTCTTTATCTGTCTTCTGAAGGTAAGACAAATGACAAAACTGAGGTTGTTTTGGTATACCATTGCAAATGTTAGGTACTCAGGTCTAGATTGCAAGCAGTGTCCAGGTAGAAGAAAATGCAAAGCTAATTGGATCTAATGAAGTCCCCTCTCTTTAAAAGGTAGTAATGAGCGTCATCATTTGGAACAGCTGCTACAGCCATGCTGATTAGGTTAACTTTAAGAAAACGCTTCATTAAAAATCATTAAATGCAAGTTTCATGGTTTATTATTGATATTAGTAAAGCAAAGCATATACATATTGATGTATATAGCACAAATTATACTGTGTAAAATTTAGTAAATATTTTAGAATTGAAGAGATTTTAACACTGATTATGTTTATTAAGTTATGTTCATAGAGTGGAGGTGGCAAAAATGTAAAGAAAGATTTAGCATCACCATTTGCATTAGAGCTACTCACAGCAATGCATGGGATGGACACTGCCTTATTGTTTTCCTGCTGGTGGCAGAGTCTGTCTCAATTATGGATCTTTTAAGTTTAATTCTGAAGCTGGCAGGAGCTGGAATAGGAATGAGCTGCCAGAAGATAGGCAGTGGAAGATAGCATGGAGGCCATTGTCACTAGCTGTGCGTGAATGTCAGTGAGTGCAGTGGAGTATCATCATGCTTACTGGTCACTTCACTGGGCATGGCATTGGTGTCTTGTAAAAGTGGGGTGCAAACCTATGTTTCAGCTCCACATTTTTGACCCAAAGAAAACTGATCACTCATAGCAGTCTCACATATTTACAAACTTTGTTGACTCTCATTATATATTTTTAAAACTTGCAAACAAGAACCGTAAGAAATAACATCTTTATTTTAGTCTGCCCTTTGCCTCTGGCTTGCTTCAATCTAGTCTGATAGTAATGAACCAGAAAGGTAAAATGAATTATTTCTCAGTAAACTTTTCAAATTTTATATTTTTTCCTAGTTTTTCTCACTCCCCAAAAATCTAAACTTTTCTCAGTATTGCAGTAGTAGGCTGCAGCAGCTTAGACCAGTGACCAATCTGTAACAGAGTAGCTCAGAGTATGACACGCAAACAGTGTTGTGTGTTGCTCCTCACCACTCAGAGAAAGACAAGAATCAGCTTCAAACACCTAAACTGTGTACACAAACAATGAAACCAATTGTACATCTGCTGAGCTCGTCAAGACACTTAATACATAGGTCAAAATTGCATGTGATATTCTAAGACTTTCCAGTAGAAGTGAACCAAGGATGTCAAACTTGAAAAGACATTATATATTTTGTCTTTGTATTAACCAAAATGCCAAAAGGAGTTCCTAAGACTGAAATATACTGTTATAATATTAGGATGTTGCAAACATCGGGGAAACATTCAAGGAAAATGTAAAACTTTGACCTCTGCAGCTAGGGTATCTAGTGGCTATGGTGTGCTACAAGGGACATTTTGCTGGCAGGGTTTAGAAATATTTCTACCCGTATAGGGAAGGCCACTTCAAATTAGCACAAAGTTGTTGTGAGTGATGACCTTTATCTTCTAAGACACTAGTGCCGCAATTCAAATGGCACGGTTGTTGACTGAAAGTGAAGAAGGAAAGATGTGAATAATTTGCTGTTTTACTCAGATCCCACTCTGGACTATTTAAAGTTTTGAAACTATAGATGAAGCAGCACTCTCAAATAAGCATCCATCTCATCCATCCTTATTAGGGATAAGCATAAAACTCTAAAAGTTGATTTTGCATAATACTACCTATATGTCCCATCTGTAGATCTCTAGACCTTTATGGTGTGCTCCGTGTTGCCTTGCAACCAAAGCAAACAATCTCCTTTATCCCCTTAACTTATTAAGGGGATAATAAATGGGCGACTGTGGCTATATTGTAGAGTAGTCGTCTTGCGATCTGAAGGTTGTAGGTTTGATTCCTGCTTCCTCCTGCCACATGTCGATGTGCCTCTGAGCAAGGCACTTAACCCCAAATTGCCTACCGATCTGCGTATGGGTGTATAAATGTGTGTGCGAATGGGTGACTGTGACTCTAGTGTAAAGCGCTTTGAGTGGTCAAAAAGACTGGAAAAGCGCTATATAAGTTCAGTCCATTTTAAATTAAGGGGAACCAGTTTTTAATTGGTTCGGCAACCAGTACATAATTGGTTGCCAAACTACAAACCTGTTTTTACAATATTTGATGAGTATCATTAAAAAAAATCAAAATGAGGTATTTATACTATAAATGGGAACTTCCTGATGAAGTTGGTTTTGTTAGACGTTATTACACTGCAATATTGTAATTACATTATTTCACTTAAGTCATTTTATTTCTTGAAAATTTGCAAGAAACAAATATTTTCTATTGAAGCAAAGAAAAAGTAATAAACACTAATAATTTTAACCCACACCCAAACTTGCCCAATATTAAAATGGAAAAACAAGCACAATGAATGAATGAATGAATGAATGAATGAATATTTGCACTTTTGAAGAGGGTACATTTTTAAAGGACTGTCCAATCTTGTTTGTAAAGTTTTGAAAATTAATGTCTGGCCCACGGTTTCAAACATTTTACATTTGCCACTGACTTAATATTTTAATCTGGAAGTCATTTACATTGAGGATGATCTCTAAGAGAACTCAGGGGGATTTTCTTAGTTACACTTATGGACACTTTATCCGGCTTCTGTGCCTGCTTACAGATGTGAAAGTGAGCTCAGCCAGAGGATTTATTGATGCAATACGGAAATAGAGGAAGCGAGCTTAGTGAAGGAAACCCTAAGCCCTCCCAGTACACCAGGACTGTGTATTTGTCTTCAATGGCTGCATCTCTGCATAGAACATTTGCTTGCCTCAATATGTATGGAAATGAGAAGGATTCATACCATTGTCTAAGTTTTCTTTTTTTTTTTTTCAAAAATGTTAATCATGCCCATTCCCCAACCTTTCTAACATAGTATGTGCCCCAAACCTTTTGCCTAGGTTGTTTTTCGTCTCAAACATGTGATCAATTATGTCTTGAAAATTAAGGAAAACACAACCCAAACTCTTAAACTGTCATCTGTTGCCAATCTGTTGCTCTTCATGGTTCCTTTCTTCCCCAACTCTTTGTCCTTCCTTCACTGATTCTACTCAAAACCTTCCTCTCTTCTTCCTTCAGAGCTCAGGGATTGAAGGACTCAATTTCAAAACGGTGCACGTCTCAGTGACTCAAGTGAGGGGTTTGTTCCGCTGCCACACTTCCGCTCACAAATGCTTCTGCTTGGGTTGAAAACGGGAGAAATCCCTGTTAATCTACTGAATCTGGCTCTCACCATCTCTTTTGTTCACTGTTGCTGAGATACTTATTCATTGACCTTTAGGAATTCATGTAAAGTCGGATGATGTCGGTGAGGGGTCCCATAAAATAATCATATTTAATTTTACTTACAATACTTTAACTTCTCTGTATAAATTTGCTTCTTGTTTGGCTGATCCTGCTATGTACTTCAGAAACCTGATTTAAATTTTTTTAAAACTTTTTTGACAAATAATTTGCTTTTAATTTTGACTGCAAGTTTACTGTGTTCATACAGTGCCTTGTATAATTAGGAACCCACTTGAACCTTTTATGTTAGAGATGCTACAATCACAAATTTTAATGCATTTTATCAGGATTTTATATGACAGACCAACTGAAAGCCATTCATAATTTTCTTGAAGTGGAAAGAAAGGGATCTATGATTTAAATATATTTACAAACATAATTCTCAAAAAAAAAAAAAAAATTATATATATATATATATATATATATATATATATATATATAATACTTATGTATTTAGCCCCATAAATAACATCCATTACAAAAAAGTCCATTCAGATTGCACTTAATGTGGAAACCTTAGAGGCTTGTCAGAAAATATTCATACTTATGAATCATGGAACAGGCCAGATAGGTCAGGGTAAAGTTGTGAAGTGGTTCAAAGCAGAATTTGATTAAACTTCTCATGAGAACTTACCTTACAATCAAATTAAATGTCAGGCCAAACAAGGGGTCATAGGTAACTAGATGGGCAGCAGTTCAAGTTTTGGAAGCTTTCAGCAGGACAGCTTTTACAAATATGGCGTATATGAAGGACAGAGAAGTAGGAAAAAAATATATATTATTGAAAGAAAGCTACAAGAAGTTTTCCACAACCCATGCGGGGAACATCCAAAGTATGTGCAAATAGATGCTCTAATCAGATGGGACCAAGATTTCCCTTTCTGGCCAACATGTAAAAGGCTACATCTGGGAGAACACTAACACTACACATCAGTATGAATAAACCATCCCCATGTTAAAACATGGTGGTGGCTGCATTGTTGTGAGGACAGTTTTGTTCAGAAGGAATGAAAACCAATTTGATGGAAAGACAAACTGTTGTATTTAATCACTTTTAGGAGCCTCCTGTTTCTGTTACTAGTTCATGAAACATTGTTTTGTAAACCTTTTAAAAGACATTATCACTTTGTGAAAAGTATTTAACATAGGTTTATCCATCCTAATATTGTTTTTATTTTGTTGTTTTATTTATGTTTTATTGACGTTGATTTTTGTATGTTGTATTTCGTTCATTGGAATACAGATGGAAATTAGCATCTCACCAAATTCAGCGTATTTACAACCAAATTGTATGTTCACTGATGTGGTGTTCCCAATCAAATCAAAGGGAGCTAAATGCTAAGCAATAAATAAGAAGTAACAATGGATTATATAAGAGGTACCAAAAGTCTTGGAGTGGAAATTCATATTCCAGCATAGCATTAATATAATACACTGAACCAGAGGTACAATGAAAAATGCACATTCATATATTAGAATCAAAAATCAGAACTAAAACCAAGAGAATATATAGCAAATTGGAAAGTTATGTTCAGATATGCTTTCCATCCAATCTGACAAAGCTTAAACTATATTGCAAAGTAGAATGGAAAAGCTACTTATCTCTAGATGTGCAAAGCTGGTAGACAGTACCTGAAAGGTTTGCAGATGCAAGTGTTGGCTCAAGTGGGATAAAAAGAAAATGTTTAGATTTTTTGATAAAAATGTATGTCATTTCTCTTCTACTTTACAATTATGTTCTGTCAAAATTCTCATAAAATGCATTGAAGTTTGTGTAATAAAAATGAAAGCAATTTATACATACATACTTTTGTAAATATAAAATAAGATAAAGATACAAAAATATTGGCACAGTAAACATTTTATCATATTGGTACCTGTACAGCACCATGTGAACTTTTGTGTTATCACCAACTTAAGGGATACATAGCCATTCTATCCCTTTGGAGCCGTGTGTCGCTCACCCTGCTATAATCCAGATGCATGTTTTTCTTAAGTGGCCATACTTTGCATTTAGGCTGCATCAGGCCCCTCCATCAGGTTGGAGGGGCCTGATGATCTGTGTTTAATAAAAATGGCCATGAACTGGGCAGATTTAGCCATTAGCTCAACAAGGGCTGGTAATCACTACAAGTTGTTTCTCTTTTCCCATGCATTTTATTACCAAACAAATAACGTGTGGGTTAAAAAGTGTGCATCTGCCATCTTCTTTCTCCCTTGTTTTATTTCCCTCTGCAAGACTGCACTTGGTAAAGTATTGATTTGGGAGCTAAAAAATAACAAACCAACAACAGTGCAAGTGCTGTAATAAATAGTCTCAGAAAAAGAAAAAAAAAATGTGTATAAAGCCTCCATGAAATGTGGACCCTGAAGTAATTATTAGTTTCTGAATATGGTTAGAAAGTCAGCCAACTTTAGTTGCTGCTGTTCTGTGCAAGCTTCTAAGTAGAAACAAAGAGTACCTGGATTGGGAATGAAAGGTTATCACATGATACTGTGTATATCACTGCACTACACAGATAGATATCCTAAAGAGCTCTTTTCACCTTGTGTTCATACAAATTTCCAGGACATTGTTACACATAAGGGGAAAAAAAGCTGAACATACCGTTCTACAACTGTAGAACTGTATGTTAGGTACACAAACTAATAATCGGGGATCTTTATGAACAAGGTTAATTTTCAATTCCAAACCAATCCTAATATCTAAATTTAAATAAATTTTAATCTACAACACTTTTACAGGAGGATTTAACTTTTTTTGGTCCTTGTATTGTAAAACGTCATCTAAAAGGAACCATTCACTTGCCGTATGTATGTATACGGCAAGTATACTTATATACTTGCCGTATATATGTATTTGTTAAACCTGTCATTGTGTCATGACAGTCCAATATGACACAGATAATCTGAGAAAAAGATTGAGCTCCTCTGCTTAGCTTTTATATTGATACTGCAGCACATTCTTGCTCTGTAAAAGCTCTATATAAATAGGTAGTTTTACATTAAGTGTCCAACACAACTTTTACTATTCTAGATGTTGAACACATATAATCTTGCAACACACAGTATCTTTCTCAATACATAATATAGGCAATTAAAGTGATGATTTCCGAGATTACTCAATCTGAAGCCTTCAGACTATCCACTGGTAAATTGATGAGATCTGCTCACCCAGTTAATCATTCCTTGCAAATCTGACATAAGCATGTATTTATATAAAAAATCTGTATCAGATGACAGATAAGTTTGTACAATTTCTTTCAGTATAAAACCATGGACTGGCTGCAAGGTTTAACTTTCTATGTAAAATCATTCAAAACTTCACCCACACTAGCATAGACCATAGAGTGTAGATTTGTGATGAATGCATACAAACAAAATTATTTCATCACATCCTAAATAATATAAGCCATCTAACTTGTTCTTTTACTTGAAACCAATAGCTGCATGGGCAGACAAGTATTGAGCATAAAATGCATGCACAATAGCATACAAATTCCCTTTCATAAAAACAAATACAATCTGAACTTGAAAACATATTTTGAATATGGCCATCAGCTGAGCTGAGATTGTCGTTTGTTTGCCACTGACTGAGGATCACACCACTTGTCAGCTGTCAGTCACTGTCGCTAAACTATTAGGTATTTCCTTCTCACTTATTTCAGCTCAATGCACAAGTTGCAGCAGCGCTTCACATACAGACTTGTTGATTATCAAAATAAGTTGGGCAAGCATGGAAAGACTTTTTTGACTGCTTGTCTTCTAATGACAGCCACCACGGATGGGTGGAAGGGAGAAAAAGGACACATGCTGTCACTTTGATTCACGCTACAGCAGCTCTGAATGGGTGGCTCTTTGCCAATGTCTCAACAGTCGTTATACCCTCCCTAAATGACATTTAAAGTGTGAAGCAATGGTTGTCCTTGTGACTCAGTCACCCCAGGCTGGGACCCGGCTATGAGCACTGAACCCTGAGCCAGGTTTTGCAGCGAGGCCACAAGCCCTGAAGCAAAATCTCCTGCCTTCAATGTTGTAACTCAACTCCCTGGCATGATTGAAAATGTGGAAAGTGACCTTGAACACTTGGTCTACCAGTGATCTGATGTGGGCCTTATACTTTACTGTTTAATAGTTTGCACCTTTCTTTTCTATTTTTACTGGTTTTGTGCATTCATTTATTTAAAATTAGTAAGAATTATCAAACCTTGTTGTTGTACAGTATTTTGTTTTGGTATAGGAATAAAACATTTCAGCACAACTCTTATTTCTGTAGTCCTCAGAAATATTCGCTGTCAATATTGCACAAAAAATCACCAGTTTCTTAGATTTTCATTATTATTGAAGTGTGTCTTTGCTATCAAAAAAAAGAAGGTTGTTTCAGTACCACTTTTTTGCCACAGAATGCTAAAAAAACATTAACATTAACCTTCTATAACTCTGTTTACAGTCCATACGAGAAGTGACTGGCTACGTATTGGTGGCTCTGAACCAGTTCGACTACCTGCCTTTGGAGAACTTGAGGATCATTCGTGGAACCAAGCTTTATGAGGACCGCTACTCGCTTGCAATCTTTCTGAATTATAGACGGGATGGAAACTTTGGCCTTCGACAGCTGGGTCTTAAAAACCTCACAGGCAAGTGGCTGAATTGATGTGGCTGGATATTTAATTTTGATATATTTGAATATATGATGGATTCCATAGTTTTGGTCTGTTGTTGTAAAAAGGGTAAGTGAAGCAGTCAGATCATGCATAGAATTGTTTGGTCTTTGCTGTAATGCCTGCAAATACATTGGTGTGTATTTAAAGTACATTAAAGTACACATGATGATTCTCATACCACTACAGTTTTGACAAATTAGTGGCCACTTTATTGGCGATCACACCATGTATGCAATAATATCAGTTCTCTACTTGTTTGCTTTAAATCTTTGTGGTGTACTTCATCAGTGGCAGTCTTGAAAGGGCTGATGTGGTGATGCTTTCGGAACAAAAGCGCTGCAGGCCAAACTTCAGTTGAACATTGAAGGTTTTACCACAAACTGCAGCCAAAGTCAGCACAACTGAATCATGAGGAAATCTTAGCCTAAACGCAGAGGATTCCCTGCTGTATTCTGGACAGCAATGCTTTTATAGGGCATATAGTATGAGAGGTCAACTCATACTATATCTGGGTTTTCCTCAGTGTATGCATCTAACAAAACTGTTATCACATTCATACTTTCCACCACAGTTCTTCTTCACCACCTGGTATTGCCTATCTCCTCATGCGCTGGAATCCATTTGTTCAGAATATCTTCCAAGCTCACCCTAAAATCTTCTTGTGTGGTCAGACACTACATCTTCATATGGACAGAAAGATAAAATGTATGTTAGTTAAAATTATAAAAAATAAAAAATTCAATCTGCACTTATTTTATTGTTGATTATTATTTCTTTTATAAATTCTTTAATCAATGCATTGTTGTGCACTGAAACATATCCAACTATCAACATACTGGTAGCAATCTTCCTAGTGCTATTAGGCAAAGGACCCACAAATAATTTTCCATATTGTGCACCTGTGCATTTGCATCTGCTGTTTCTTCATGGACCTAACCAGTAGGACTTAATTTGTTAATTCATTTACACCAAGTGCTCACTCACAAGCAGTGATGGCATAGTTACTTTGGAAAAGTAACTTTAATCGGATTACTGATTACTCCTTGAAAAAGTAACTTAGTTA